>CM046833.1:19307398-19517398 GCA_025618425.1 Heliocidaris tuberculata
AAGGCATTGAAATTACCCTTGAGCTGATTTTTCGAAGGTCTCTGTGATCGTGTTACATGCAATTAAAGACAGATATTTCTATGTGGTATTACACACACATGTGACGTAAAATTTGGTACAACATTTTTAACTTGTTTCTCTGCATATTTAGGACATGGAGGGCATTATTCTGAAGAGCAATCCTTTTTAAGGTATATTCATATCATATACTTTCAAACGAACGTAACAAAAATGTAAAAGCTCACAAATTAATTTTCAGTTTTTACCAAAACTTAATCTATACCCCTCCTAATCAATTTTATATCTTCATAGCATGTTAAAAACTGTGAGATCTTCATTTAAATCAGCCTTTTATGCTCCCCAAGACAGGTAGTTCTTTTTTCTTCCAATCTTCTATCCTTCTCATCCTCCTCCTCCGTTTCTTCTTCTTCTTCCCTTTTTTCTGATTTCATTTCTTTTAAGAAAGCTGAGATAGTGCAATGTGCCAACTAGCAGGTGTTTATTACTTTCATTATTATCAGTAGTATTATTTTATTTTAAAAATCAGACGTGATGGGTCTGGTGGATAATTCACGGGACTGTGAAACACAAGTTACAGGGTTCGAATCCATGTCACAGCATTACCGTCCTTTCGAAACGCCTTTATTTTAAAATTTATAATCTACATTTGGGGCACGCGATCATGGTGAGAAGCATGGGTATGGGTTGAAAAAATTATTTGAATGCTCCATGTCGCTATATTACGTCAGCGAGGCCAAAGTTCGTGTAATGACTCTGAACAAGGAGTTATCACAGAACTTGCTCTGAATAGCTAACTAGATAATTATATATGGTGCAATATAAATGTATATAATATTATTACTGCTCCCTCACATATGATTTAATGTTCTCTGTCATCGAGTAATTTGATAAAGTGTTTAAATCAGGTCGTAAACAATAAGATGTGAGCACGTCAGTGTTTTACGTTATGGAAAAAAAAACGATAATAGTGTCACAAAATCAAACAGAAACATGAGTACACATTAATGACAGCATTGGGAAAGGTTGATTATGTTGTACTTAGCAACTGGAGTATAGTGTAAGGTTTGGGGATCATCAAAATGATACGACACTGATTCAATTTTTCTGAAAATAAAATGCACTGCACAAAATGTGGCATGAATATTGTTTGGTCAAAACTTGTTCGGCTTTGACACATCATATTTTGAATATGAGGGCATTTGAAGGGAAATCCTTTTCAGCGGTCATTTCTACTATGATATTCTTCCTGATTGACATAAAGAATGAGAACCCTCACAAATATTTTTTTTTTTACATTTACCAGAACTCAACCTCCTCTTTAACACACTGCTTGTAAGTTTTACGACACGGTATATCGTGCGTAATAAAATCTTTCATTGACACCTTTTTTCTCCAGATAAATCAATATCTATCATAGGTTCTTTAGTTCACAGTTCAAACATCCATTTTAAAAGCAATATCCATGTCATCGATTCAAGTAGATTAATTGTGTTACGTTTACATAGCAAGGGAGAATGGGAGGTTATAAAAACTCTGCTTTTGACAGTTTTAACGTTTTATGTTTTCAGACCATACATTTTTAGATCGTTCACTCAATGGCTGCCCTCCATTGTTCATTTATTCCTTCTTTTTTTCGTTTAGTAGAAAATGGCAAATACGTGTTTAAGAAGACATCCATTGAACACCCAATACATCTTAGGTGCGCAAACGACTCCAATGCAAACATGGAGGTGGTGGAATTCATTTCCTTCAAATGTTTGGTCACATTCAAAACTTGTCAAGACAGCGGTAAATTGCAGATAGAGTCAGCAAAAGACGCTCTTGCGTTGGTGTGTGCATATAGGAGACGATATGGCTCATTTGGCGAAGCGTCTGCCTTTCGAGAAAGACATGAATACTTTAATACAGAGACACCGTCAGAATAATGAGACCTTTGCAAGATGATCTGCCACATTTTGATGTTTTGCCATTAGCTGATCAGTTGCCGAAGCGTCATGTTTTTCGAGAAAGATATCCAAACTTGTTTAGACAGCGTCGGAATTCCGATGGGACCCTTAGACGGAGTGGTATAACTCCCGTCAATCTAGACTGCTGGAAGATGAATTCGCTGTCTATTTCCCTTTCAAGCAAACTATCTTTGGTTCGAATCCAGTTTGGAAGTGTAACTTCAGCCTTCGCTGTTTTTAAACGTACCAGTCCCCTCTGACTCTTCCAAAGATGGAGACGAGAAACTTGTGACAAACTCTTCTTCCCTCAGTTGGGACTCTGCGTTATAATAGAGGTTCCCTTGGAAAGTTGACGCTTTGTCTGCTTCCACGACCCGCTGCACTTTTCAATGAGACTAGGATGAAAACCGTGAGTAGCCGTACATCTATATATCTACATACCCATTTTATATATATATATATACAGGGATGGGAGATTGAAAGATCAAAGCACACGTAACAACCAAACAGTCATGGTATGACGCAGGTTGGAAATTTGTTAGACATCTTTACTTCTTACCTGACCTTATTGAAGTAGACTGCTAGGACCTTTCAACTTGTCGTTTGGGGTACCGGAGAGAGGACATGTTCATGAAATCGTTCTTTCGCTGTTATTGTTAATATTTGTTAATATTGTAATACCAACATTGGGCTTACAGCAGTGGACAGAATAATACCCTTTAATATTTTCAAGTACCATCTTTACTGACATCTCGGAAGCCGGCTTCATACCTTACTACATCATCACTTTTTTTTCAATATTGAATCACAGCAATGGATGAAACTCCTATGACAGCTGCGACCTTCTTGCCAACAGTTCATCACGGATTCTTCTACTACTATTCGGTCACCAAGGTCTTGAGTAGTGCGGTCATGATCGCATGTACCATGATTACCGGGGTCATTACGCTCGTCATACTGAAACGGTGCAAAGAAAATGACGATGCCGACCGCTCAATTCGACTCTTCCAGTTCAACGCCGTTGCCAATATAATGTCCGGATTGTCAATATCAACAGTTTTCTTAATGTCCGAACCTCGTGACGACGTCCAGTACGCAGCGGTTGCTTGTCAGATCGGTAAAACGTGCATTTACATTTCCAATTTTCTATCTACCACGTCTGTCACGGTGATTACGATAAACCGCTTTCTTCACGTGAAGAGGCCACTGCAATACTACAGAACAGTTAGCTTAAAAAGGATTAATGTTGTGCTTATCACCATAATGATGATCTCAACTGTATATTGCGTTTATCTTCCTTTCCCTAATTTTCCTTACTTCGATAGTCTAGAGACGAATTGTTTTTCTTCTTCATATAAAAGAAAAAGCCAGCAACTCTTAACCATATTCTTGTTGGGATTATGGGCAATAAATCATATATTTATCTTATTGATAAATGTTCTTCTCTTGAAAATCACTTACGACGCGCGACGTTCCAGGCGAATTACAGCAGTTGTAGTTACACCTAAACCGCTTCACTCAGAGTCGGAAAATGTCTTTCTTAAAGTCTACCGCGGTGTCAACCACAGCATTGGCAGAGGTCAACACCGCGGCGTCATTCTTGTTATCTCTATTAGCGCCATTTATTTTTTGTCATGTTTGCCAAGTATGGTTTTGCTCTCTTTAATGGCTGCGCAAACGATATTTTTCTCACCGCACGTGTACATCAGCGTCTTCTTGTTGGGGCTCGCAAGCAATGTTTGGAACATAATAGCTTTCATTCTTTTCGATACCAAATTTCGACGCGTCATTTGTGGCATGTGCAAAAGAACCAGAGAACAGTTAGTTTAATTGTTCTATTGAATAATATTGAATAATGGTAGCGAAAAATTAATTATAATGAAACGTGTTGAATGTGTTCTCAAATTCTTCTAAGCACGATCGCAAAGACTTTCTAGAAATAAACTCAAGGACAATGTCATGTCGAAATGCTTTATACGTAATATTGTAATGTTCGCACATTTTGGATATTGATATTCCTCAGGTTAGTTTATCGAAAATCTTTGCTATCGTGTTTCTACTTGTTCTAAAAGATTAAGGCGTGAGGTACTTTAATGTTCCCGTCCATTCTCCCCCGAATTTTCAGTTTAGATAATTATCTGATCATAGCGACATATTTAGATAGACTCTCTTCTCCCCGACCATACCAACAGCTCCCCATAGAGCAACACACTAAGGTTCGTATAACACGGGTACAAAGAAAGAAACAAAGAATTGTAATCGCATAGTGTTTTAAACAAGTCGGTCCCATGTTGGATCCACAGCGTGGGAAGAAATGATTCTAATACTTCTTATTTGTTTAATATTTGACTTGAGAATTCAAATAACTTGCTATTTATAAACTATTTTGAAAGGAATGTGATTATAAGTGTGTAAGGCTTACGAAAATTATAATTGTGTTTTAAGGACGGCATCTTATGAAATATACTTCGCAATATTCAAGGGTACGCCTATAAGCCATCTGTCGTCTGCATCCTGCCTATGGAAAATAAGGTATATATTATGGGAGAACTTTCATTCGCGTATGCAGTGCTCTAGTCATTTAGAAAGCTGTTGCGTATTTTCAAATCAAGCATTCTCTTTCAGACACCTTTAAATAATTTTGTACACAAAAAGGAGAATTGCAAACTGTTTTTTAAATGTTTTGAATAAAACAAGGAAATTGTTTTATCCGTACTTAATTACTCTACCGATCGTCTTTAAATTTACTAAAAATAACATTTGTGTGCCATTCCGAAGTAATTTGCGAAGCAGTTTGGTGTTGAAAAATTTTATTGTCGACCAAAAAATCTTCCAATATTCTGCTGATCTAGTATTCTACTGATTTCTTCACTTTATTTCTAATTTACAAAAAATTAGAAAATGTTATTCAATATTCAGAATTTTTTTTTTTTTACATAGCCACACATTTGTAATATATTTTAAGAACCATTTGAAATTTGTTAAAAGATAGGTGAAGAATTCATTCGTTTATACCCAACTTACATTACATAAAAGGAAACGATAAAACGATAAACTTACATTTTTTGTATTATCCTTTAAAAACATGTGTTTTACATTGATTTGTGGTAGGCTTTAATGATAATACATTGTTTGATTTAATTCCAGTGAGTTAACTAGACACGTTAGTAAATAAGGAATACCACTTGCAAGGTATTGGGTTGAACGCACTATATTTCACGTATATTTCATTGATATGACAATAAATCGTTGAAATAGTTATATACATGCATATCTTTCTTTCTTTTTTTCTGAGTTCCTTCCCTCCGTCCATTCCAAGCAAATCATTTATCGTAATAGTATATTTTTTAATGACTAATTTTCCCTTTCTTGTATATTTTCCTTCCCTATCCTCTCTCTCTCTCTCTCTCTCTCTCTCTCTCTCTCATCTTCTCATCTCATTTTTTTTGTTTATGTTTTACTCTCCTTTTTTCCCTTTTTTAAAAACTTGCTAATAATGCTCAAAGTAGCTTTCTTTTTTTATTTTAGTCTAAGGACAGTAACTATTTATATGAAATACAAGCCATGCTTACCCGACACCTCCACTTATGTTTTCCTTTATAATCACAATATTTACACTATACCAATTATCACATGCTGTTTGGTATATCTATTTTCCAATTCATATTGCTATTTTCGTGTTCTTAAATTTCATACGAACTGTTTAAAATAAAATTTTAAAAGATATATGTTTGTGGAAAAATAAATAAACTTTGAACTTTGAAACGCCTATTTATTTGTGTTCTACTCCCCCCCCCCCCCTCTCTCTCTTTCTTTCTTTCTATCTCTCCTTCATATTATGGACAACAATTGTTTCTCTATTCATCTAGGCCTTAGGTATAGCCGGGGGGGGGGTGGGACACAAGATGGTCATGCCCCCTCCCCTATCGAATGTTCATCCGCTAAAAAGTATTTTAAAAGGTCACCCACCGAAGTGTTAATGTAAATATCTTACTCTGTGATTTTGTGTCTCAACCACCTCCTCCGTCTATGCCCCCCCCCCCCCCTGCTTAACAACTCTAGCTACGCCAGTGATAGGGGCCACGGGCATACACTCGACACACATCATATCTAACCATCCTTTCAACTATTAATGACATTATGATATTTAGTAGTATATATTAAATTTCCCGTTATGTATGTAAGAAAAACAAGACGGATCTTTATCTCCATAGGTCCTCTCTCCTTTTCTTCCTACCTCCTCTCTCTCTTTCTTTCTATCTCTCTCTCTCTCTTTCTTTCTATCTCTCTCTCTCTCTCTCTCTCTCTTTAAGCAGGTTCTTATCCAGCCTCTCTCATATCTAGATGAACTATTCACCCTTCTTCGTCCTGGCACTGTGCTTAGGTTTTTATATGGGCAATTATTATTCTCCACTCACGATTCTAATGATTTAGAATTCCTTGCGCTAGATTTAGAGGGAAAAAAAAATGTTAGTCATAATGTTTCCGTTCTTGTTTCTGTTTGTTGTATAAGTATTATCATTATTTATTTGGGATACATGTAGGAAAGGCTAGGAAAGGCATTTTTTAATTGATCACGATCAATGTTACACTTTTGTAATAATAAAAAAAAAATCTCTTCAAAGGAATGCAAGATTCAGCAGACATGTAATATTTATAACAAGAATCTAGTTCTCTTTTATTTGATACTCTGTGTATTACAAGGTGCAAATTATATGAAGAAAATGGAATTTTCCTTACTGACATTAAATTATATTTGGCAAGTATTTGTAAACAACTAATGCACATCAAACAATATGGAATGTATTCACAAAGCAACATGGGCCGCGGAGCCGGGGGGGGGGGGCTGGGGGCTGCAGCCCCCCCCCCCCCATTTTTTGAGTAGAAACGTTAAAAAAATATCGGAAAAAAGGCTCGAAAAATTGTCATTGAGTGAAATCAGATCACCCCCCCCCCCCGCACTTTCAAAAATTCTCCGCGGCCCCTGAGTAAGGATGTGTACATCATATTATGTTTATATATGTGGTTTACTTACAAGTGCTTCACGAAGTACGATTATATCGCGCAGTTTGGTTATAACGCCAAAAAAAGCTCAACACGGTAAACATATTTTAAAGGAAAAATACAACAAATATTAGCAAATGCTACACAAAAAAGAGCAAGCAATATTCACTCTATACACTTTTACTCAATGAACAACTAATGGCAGAAGTCAGTCGTGAAATAAAATAATAGTTTACACTCGAGAAATAATGAATAACAGCGTGGTCCTTCTTTTCTGTAAGGGATATGTGCGTGCATGAAATGATTGGCGTAGGGTATTTCAAATATAATGGCGTGGTACCTGCCCCCAATCGGATACCACCGCCCCCTACCTCACTCCCCCTTAAAAGGAGACAAGGTAGATAAATACTGAGAGATCACGGAGACTGACAGACAGACAGACATACAGACAGAAATAGAGAGAGGGAGAGAGAAGTAGAACAAAACACCTTGTGAGAAGTAGACAAAACAATTGATCATATATTCACTACAAATCTGAACTCCCCCCACCCCCCGTCATTTCGCACCACCTATAGGAATATCTAACACAGAATGAATTAGAATGAACATTACGAAGAAGAAAGAGATGAAAAGATGAAAAGGAAATAAAACATTGTAATTGACTTTATCTTACTAAAAGTACATTTCCTAAGAAATACTTTATTTCTATAAGTAGAAAAGGACAGACAATACATAGTGTTTTCAACATTATAAGACAAATAATTGTCTTACGACAGTAAGTGCATTTTCATCGGCAGCACCAACTTTGTAGAATCGGCTTCCTGACCAGCACTGATGGATACAGGAGTGCCTTGAAAACTTATTTGTTTTCAAGGTTATCCTGAGGCCTTCCTACGTGCATTTTCCTCGAGCTGGCTGGTGTTTGGTTCCACAGGGTGGGTCATTTTCATTTTCATAATGCAGATCAGGTAATTTTACCATGAACTAATGATTGATGCCTTGATTGATTAATTCTGTTTTAATTGCTCTTTACATATTTTATGTTCTCAGTTGAAAATGTTATTGTAATGTATTATGTATGCATGTATTTATGAAAGAATTGTAAAGCGCATAGAGAACTATCCGAGTTATTATGCGCTTAATAAGCAGGGGATAAGTATTCTCTGATATTATTATTATTACGAAAAGTATGTCATTAAGTATAGACTACATTAATATTGTGTCACTGCATGTAAATAGCATCTATTGTGGAACTGTCCACACACTCATCAATGTCTTACAAAAAAGGGTATTTTGTTTAGAATATCTTAGTAGACTGGCGTGACTCTGATAGAGAAACTCTGACAGAAAACATAATATAACCAATTATCGATGGAGTATAGTATTATGAGCGTCAGTTAATTTCTCATGATTAACGAACCGTAATTTAGTTTTGAATATTTCGACAAGTGGGCAATTGTAATCCAAAGGAACATGGATATAATGTCTCCCCCCCCCCCCCCCCCCGCCCATCCCCCCAGAATATCAAAGCTCATTTACCACGCTATTTGATTATGGTAAATATACAAACAAATAATATGAATAGAATCATCATAATGCAATGAATATGCAATAACTGATATAAGGATAATTATTGTAGTTATAACTCATATGATAACTTCGATATTGAATTGGTATGATTGCCAAAATTATTTCGCAGTACATTATTGGGAACGTCTAAGCTATGTCCTATACGCTACCAAGTGTTATGGAATATTGTATTTTGGAATCTGAACATGACAAGAATATAACGATTTATTTTATATTTTGTCTGGTCAAAGCTCTAGGAAGGCTATAAGCTTGACACATTCATCAGATATACTTAAATTGGATGTGTTTGGTAACGTATGGCATGAAAAAGCCTGGGCCCCGTTTCATAAAACTTGTCATCAATGACAAGTTGCAATTAACTGTTATAAGCTACTGAAATCCTTGCATCTGATTGGTTGAAAGCAAATTTGTCGGTAAAAATCACACTAAAAGACACTTGATGAAACACCCCCCTGGTCTTACCATACTAACCAATTGACTACTGAATTATTCAACTCTCAGAGGCTTAGTACAGGAGTTACTTGGTTCCCGTAGTCTATGGATTAAGGACTATTACAGAGAGATTTTTCCAGTTTCCTGAATCTCGGATCCAGCGATGCTCGGCGTGTCGTGTCTGCGCGGGCGAGATCCTTCATCTTTTGACGCAAGAGAGCCACGTCACCGCCTGCTTCAACTTCTCTCTTCGACGTTTTCATCATCAAGTGCCCTGGAAGCGTTCTGACGATTCGACGGATCACTTGATATTCGACCTCTTCCTCGTCCTTGTCGTCAGCACCACGAGGCGTATTGTCTTTGTGGTCCTTTTCTTGGTTTTCATTTTCGCTGCTCGCACCCCAGATGTGGCTGCTGTCTGTCTTCGGTAAAGTGGAAGAAAGACTCGTTTTAGCTGTACCGTCACGTTTGCTCTTTTGCAGGGTCGAACTGGCGGATTTGATGGATTTGCTACCACTTTCATGTCGCTTGGAGCGTTCGTGGATTGACTTTGCAGTGCTGTCGCGTCGAGAACCGCGTCTTGACCTGACTTGACCGTTTTCGCCGGTATGCGACGATCTCTTATCTGTTTTAGGTCGCTCGGTCGACTTGACGAGTAACGCATGATCACTCTGCTGCCGAACTAACTGTGGTCTTCGGTCAGTGATGGGCGAGTTCGGAAGGCTGACGCTTCCTGGTCTCTTTACTTCTGAGGCAGCTGACGCGGTGGGAGGCGGTGACCGAGCCGTTACTGTCATATTTGGCGCGGTCTGCGGTGGTAAAGACGAGGTCAAAAGCGATGCTTCTTTCTCAGGATTCGAAATAGGAGACAATTTTAAATCATTGGTTGACTGAGACTGCAGCAGCGGTTGAGTATGAAGTGGGGGAACAGGGGGAGTCTTTTTAAAAGTCATGGCAAAGAGTCCGAGGGCTCTTACTTTTAGTACTGGGAACCTTGTTTTAGGTTTAACCGCTTCAGGAGTGCATCCCGAGCTTGATTTTGATTGATTAAGAGAATCAGCTTCTTCCGTAGTACTCTTAATTTCCTCTGGTTCAGGCTCAGTAGCTACCACTGAGTCATTGGATGTTTCTTCTATAACTTCTTCAGGTTTTAAATCAGGTTCAACTTTGGGTTTCCAAGCACCTGACATTAGAAGTGGCATTTTCATCTTTTCTCGCCTCGCTCCGAAAACTCCCCTGCTGGCTAAGTCCTGCTCCTTCTTTTCAAGTTCAGCCAGTTCATTTGCCTTTTCTGCTGCTGCTACCGCTTCCTGTACATTAGGTTTGGATTCTTCTTGCTGCGGTTGATCTGCAAGAGCACCTTCGTCAACCTCGATTGTCTCTGACGACTCTTCATGGGTCCCTTCTTCGTGTTTCCCCCTTAAGAAGTCCTTGCTCTCGGGGCTCTTACTTGACTTGGGTTTAAAAGAAAAGACGTATTCCTCTTTCAACCAACCGTTATCCCCGTCCCGAGGCGGCGGAGGAATGCAGCTCAGGTACTTGGGCCTCTGAGCGGCTTTCACGAAACGGAGCTCATTGTCCTGGTCGAATACCTGCTTGATGAAGAAACTTCGCTGGTTCCACGACATCGCTGTTTCTCGTTTCCTCTTCTCCCGGTCGATCTTCCTGAGGGTAGCAGCCAATCGCCGTTCCTCGCCGGGGTTGCCCAGAGACAACCCCAGCCCTCCACTTTGGTTACCCTTCGTCTCCATTCGACTGTTGCGTCCAACCTTTTGGGCCATTGCCCTCAATACATGCAGCTAGGACCACAGATCAGCTCCTCATGCTTGCCTGCAGAAAAAAAAGTTTAACAGATAAGGCGAATTTATTAGCAAATTCAAAATGTTCGGCGTGACAAGATTTAGACGGAGAGCAATATCATTTTCTGTTCTTTATTTATTTTGTGTCAATGTCCTGGTGCAGTCCAGAGATCTGTAAGGGAGAGGGACAAAAAGAAATCCGATAGAACATAATGAGAAGGAAACATAGTTATCACAGTTTTAAGTGCTTATTTCAGCCAAAATTATCTGACATGCAAAAAAAAAAAAAAAAAAAGAAGGAAAGACAACGGTTATAAAAAAATGACCCTCTCTCCTAAATTGTTCCAATTTAAAGATAAAGTTAACTTATGGCCATGCAATTACAGTGTGAAAGAAATCATTGAAAAGCAATTTAGAAAGGTTGACTATTGCATTTTCTCTTTCCCATAGGCTTAATACATACATCACCCGGTTCCCGTAGGCAATGGGTTAACTGGTGACACGACATTTGCTCCGCCGTCCATATCTCGAAAGTTCAAAGGTTAAGGTCAAGGTCATGATTTGGTTTTTTTGTTCAGGACAATTGAAGATTAGGATTAGGGTTAGGGTTAGGTTTAGGTTTAGGTTTAGGATTAACATGGCAAAGTTAGACCGGAGCATTTGTCGCAGGAGCAAATGTCATGGAACCGGGTAAACTATGCAGTGCATAAGAATCGGTGTATACTGTGAGGTTTTAGAATCATCACACTGATAAGGAAATTGACTCAGTCACATCCAAAGACGAGAGATGTTCGACCACAGCAAGTTTTGGCTCAGTTTACTGTATGCAAACTTCACAGAGAAACAATCAATTATTCCATATAGCTTGAAGTAAAGACGATGAACATCCCTCCCAAAGGGCCCGCTCCTTCAATGTAATTCCACATGTTAAGCCAACCCTTTTCACCAGCCATTTTGATATGTATTTAATCCTATTGTTGTGGTGAAGGCACCCGTTATTGTCAACCCCGCAGCTTCTGTAGATACTATTGTTCCGATACCAAGATCAGATATCGATCGGTTTAGAGCAATCGTGAATGGACAGAAAAGGCGAAATATGCAGCTATTCTAGTGTTGCTTGGGAATAGACATGGTTGTTTAGATTGTCAGAATTTCTACACCTTGACCCCAATCGGACAGAGAAAAGAGATTGCTTGAAATTCATTATATATATATATATATATATATATATATATATATATATATATATATATACCTTATTATAATTATTCAAGAGGGTGATTTTTCCATTTGAAAGAGGCTTCAAGGTTGTCAATTGTCAACAAAAAACACTGACCGAAGGGCCTATATTACTATTACTACTACTATTACTACTACTACTACTATATTCTACTATATTCTATATAATATACTACTGTATTCATGTCAGAACGAGTAAAAGATAAACAAACAGGTTTATATATCAGTATTACTAATAGAAAATACAAATCGGGGTAGGGTGTTATAGCAAAGCTTTCCCGTCGTCGGATCGTCCTACGAATATGTATATATAATATCTTTCAAATACGGGCAAAGAGTAGACTTGTTAAATTAGTTTCGTAGCGTAACATGTTACGGTCATTAATTAATGTTATTTTAATTATGCCATTCCCAGTTTGGTGGTAACACATCCCAGGTTCTGGGCATTCGACTTAAATGGATTTTATCAACTTTCTTAATTTGCAGGCAGGCATATGATTTCAGGACATCCACATTTTTTTATTTTTTATTTTTTTAAGCCATGTGTCTGAAAGGGGGAACGTTCAAATTATGTCCATCCATTTTCATATGATTTCTAAATCCTGAATCCATTCCTGATAAATTTCAGTTGGTGGCTAATAATTATAATAACGCTGGTTTAAGCCTACATACGTTATATGTTTCCCACTTATAATCAATTCAAACAAAATCCACATTTCAGGGGGGGGGGGCGTTTCATCAAGTGTCTTGCCGGTGATTTTTACCGACAAATTTGCTCTCAGCCAATCAGATGCAAGGATTTCAGTAGCTTTAAACAGTTATTGCAGTTTGTCACTGATGACAAGTTTTATGAAACAGGGCCCTGGTAAGGTCTGTCCTGTGGGAGCTAATCATGTTCTTGAAGAATATTCGTTCCTTCTTTAGGCCACCGTCTATAAACCCACTATTCAATTCTTCCCTAATACATTAAACAATTCTATAATGGACCTGGCTGTGGTTGCGATTGACAGAATGAACAGATCGATATTCGATGGTGCCGTTTGATAAAAAAAAAAATACTTGAAGAATGAACAAAACGTGCGAAATGCCAGTAAAAAAAATGTCCTAAAGTAATATGAAAAGAAGAGAAGGACGCATTATCTCAACAGCTCTGCAGGTATATTGACTATTTTGCCACTATGATTAACGGGGTATACAGCGACTATTGATTAATGTACGCATTATTGATTGGACAAATAAGAGGTCGTTGATTTAGATTCTGACTGTGGGAATTCGGATGAGAAAAATGAGATCTCTTTTTAAAAAAAACGTGATTATATTTGACATGCTCTATTCACGATAAAATCATCGCAGCTAAAAGGCTGGCTGAATTGATATTATTTTACACATTTTTGAAGATAAAAATACATAAATGAGAAATGTGAATAATAAATAACAATGGAAAATAATTTACACAACAAAAACGTACACAAAAAAAGGTAACAAAGAATGTCGCTAGCTTAATTATTAGTAGATATAAGTATTTACGGTGTAAAAGGCCAGTAGCAACAAAAAAGGGTAAAGAAAGAGAAGAGGGAGAGAGAAGAAAAGAGAGAGGAAAGGGGTGAGAAAGTCAAAAGGCGGCAGGGAATTATTATCATGATGATACTACTACTACTACTACTACTACTACTACTACTACTACTACTACTACTACTACTACTAATAATAATAATAATAATAATAATAATAATAATAATAATAATAACAATATCAATAATAATAATAGTAATAGTAATAATATTAATAATGATGATGATGATGATAATAATAATAATAATAATAATAATAATAATAATAATAACAATAATAATAATAACATTATAATGTATATCAGTCTCAGTCCTTGTACTTGCCCTTTTTTTTGGGGGGGGGGGTTAAAATCCGTCCTTTTCACTTACCCCATTTCACCCCTGAATTCCGTTTAGTCTCTCTGCCTCTCTCTCTCCTCTTCTCTCTCTCTCTTTCTCCTACCCTATTTTCTCTCTCTCTCTCTCGCTCTCTCTCTCTCTTTCTCTTTCCCCCTACCCCTCTCTCTCTATCTCCTTCCCTCCCTTGACCACTCACAATGCTCTCCCTCTTTTCTCTCATTAGCTCTCCTTCTCTTTCTTACGTTGCACTTTCCGAAGGACATGCGTAAAATCAGAAAGACAAGAAAAGGGGGTAAGTATAGTAAGATAGGAAAAACAAATACCCATCCGCAGCTAACCATCTTTGTTTTCTATATGCCTACACCCCTCGTAGATTCTTAAGTGGTCCGATGCACTCTTGGCGTTTTTACAGCTATAGCTACAGGGATGCTGGTTGTGATTGCACAGTAATGTTAAAGTAAATAACATGTACATGCGAACATCTCGGAAGGCAAAGTCTTCTGTAAGCCTTTCACACGTACAGGTATGAGCAAATGACTACTGTTGTTATGGCAACGGGTAGCAGGAAAGGCATGGAACTTGGAGATCTAAAGAGGGATACAAGGAGAGAGAGGGGGAATATTTTTCTACGACGTAATGTGTGAATGAGAAAGAGAAAGAGAAAGAGAAATAGAATGAATGGAAAAGGAATGCGGAGAAGGGGAGAGGAAGTATTAAAAAGGGAGGTAACAAGAGAGAGAGAGAGAGGGGGGGGGGAGATTGGATAACAATGTGGATAGGGTTGGAGAGAGGGGTGGCGAGCGATAGAGAGAGAGGGGTGGCGAATGGAGAATGGGAATACATATATATATATATAGAGAGAGAGAGAGAGAGAGAGACAGACAGACAGAGATAGTGTGTGTGTGGGGTGTGTGTGTGTGTGTGTGTGTGACGGAGAGAGAGAGAGAGAGAGGGGGGGGGGTGAAGACAAGGTAAAGAGGAAGAAATTACGTGGACCAATATAACATTAAAGGGGAATTAACCTCAAAATATAAATGTGCTTATATTCAAAGAGGTAATCTATACCTTCTTCATGTTCTTGTTGTCCTACGTAGTTTTGCATTAGAGTATAAGAGATGGGTATAAATCAAGATTTTCTCAGCAAAATTTATCGTCTGCTACCGATACCATGGGGACTGCCATTTTATTGATGTGTACATGAAGATATCATTAATCTGAATGCAAAATTGTCTTTCTTCGTGATACAAAATACCATTTAAGATTTAAAATATTAAACAGATATATACACATATTCTAAAAACGAAAATGTGTTTTATATTACTTTGAAAATTACTATTTTACTTATAGAAATCTATTTTCTTGATACTATGACGTACGCGACTGAGCAAATTAAATCAAATTTATGGATGATAACTTTTCCGAGCGTCAATAGTGACAAACTATATGCATTCACCTGCTTTGAGATAATGGACTTCAATAGTCAGAATGCGCGTTGTATAAATTATGTTCTGCGCTGCCAGGCAAGCCCAATAAATCGATTTCTATTCAGCAAACCAGAGAATTTAAAAATAAATCTATAGATTTTAAATTTCAGAATATATGTATACACCTGTTTTTCTTCTTCTTCTTCTTCTTCTTCTTCTTCTTCTTCTTCTTCTTCTTCTTCTTCTTCTTCTTTCTTTCTTTCTTTCTTTCACTCCTTATTTCACGTCATGCAAATATCGGTACTAAATAATACGTGGGCAGGGGTTACAATTCTCATTACTAAACTGATGAAAATCTGAAAATACAAAATCAAAATTATGGTACAATAGGAAATATATCAGAAATAGTTGTATAATACGTGGAAACTTTATTAAACAAAATAATAAATATGATTATGAAATTGCTATGTTACGGAGGGAGAATGAAGGGCAACACATAAGGATCATATGGAACTGAGTAATGGGATCAAATGAAAGCAATTCTCACAATTTCCAAATGGCAATCAGAAATATCTGACGAAAGGGGTTTACATATAGTGTTGGGGTGGCATACGTGCTCAGCAAAAGTATTTATCCCCTGGGGGCATGCGCCCTTATGTACCCTTTGAATTTACCACGAGGGTAATAAATGTCCAAACCTCAAACATCAATAAAGCCGGATGAAAAATGTACATAACTGTAAGAACAATAAAACACCTGCACCGTGCGAATCCACTTTATTTTGCGTTGCCGCGTTGCACTTTCTAAACAAAATGATGACATCACAATGGGTGATTACTCTTGCAAAATTATACCACAGTCACACCAAGAAGACCGACGCCAGACCGACAACAGAACGAACAAAAAATTACATTGCCACCAATGGCCAAGAATCGGTCGGTTTAGAGTCGGGTGTGGGGTCGGTTTGGCGGTGTGACTGTTGTATAATATGAAGCGGTTGCTATAGACTGATTTGAGTACATGGCCTGGATGTAAGATGGCGAGAGGGTTGTTTGATTATGTTGGCCCTGGGAGTTAAGGTTCCTTCAAACTGTCCATCAAAGGGGCTTGAATCGACCCCCTCCAAAGGCTATGCTAATACGGGCTTCACAAACATAATTCTGTACATGGGATGTGTAATAATAACGCAATGTGTCCTATCACGCTGTCAAGCTGTGAAATATTTTGCAAGCGAAATGTAATCTGCTGCCCATACGTTGTGAGATATCTTGGCTCATTACATCGCAAAAAAGGCCACCCCCCTCTCTCTCTCTCTCTCTCTCTCTCTCTCTCTTCCTCCTTCTCTCCCTCTTTCGCAGAAAAAAATAAATAAATAAACATGCTGTACAGTTGCAACTTGCAAAGGTCTACGAATAGGGGATTTATAGTAGGGGGTGAAGGGCTGGAGAAGAAGGCTACGTCCTACCCATGCCCGAGAATTGTAAACTGCTAATAGAAGTTAAACTATCATCATAATCCTGGTAGCGTAAATTTCATATCTTACTGATTATATTTTTGATGACGAAATTATGTCATAAGTCAGTAATAAATACGCAATGTTGCAAAAATGTGCATGTATGTCACCATATACAGCGATTTTTTAATTATATTTTTTTCTGCTCGCTCGCTTAGACCATTCGCAAAGTTTAGAAAACTGGAAAGTTTATATTTCCGGGAAAGAGACGTTAGTTCCCTTGCAAAATTGTAGCCATAGACCCTTGCCCTGCGGGTCTAAGAAATGTTATCATACATACTGTATAGTATTGGGTGTAAACCAATTTGGCATGTTAAGATAACAACAACAAAAAAAAAACAAAAAAAACAATGCCATCCCTAGTTTTCATTTTGTTCTAATAAGGATGATGATGATGATGATGATGATGATCATAATGATAATAATAATAATACTAATGATGATGATATTAATAATAATAATAATAATAATAATAACAATAGTAATAATAATAATAATAATAAAAACAAAAACAAATAATGATAATATATTACATTTATAAAGCGCATTATGTGAATATTCAATGCGCTTTACAATAATATTCATCAATTTATTAATACATTATATGTGACTTAAAGAAATGGGTGCAAACGTTGAACTTCGAAACCAATCTAATTCTTTAATGGGAAGACTTTAAACTTATTAAGAAATTAAATTACTGTTTGTCTGTTCTTTGATTGCTCTATATTCCAAACACAAGAATATTGGTAGTCATGCATGCTTTCAAGATAAAGGACAATGTAAAGAAAGATTTTTTTTTTTTTTTTTTTTTTTTTTTTGCTGTACAATAATGGAAAAGAGGATCTAATAACAGATGAAATAAATATGAGGGACCTGAATGCCTGGGGGGGGGGGCAACATTGATTAGATTAACCTTTTCAGCTCCTGTCAAACATTCTACGTTTGTCTTGATTTGTGCTGATTCGACAAATGAAACAATGACAATGATAAAAGTAAACAAATGAATACAATTAAATTTTACCATATTTCAAAAGACTAGAAAAATGATACGATACATCTACATCTGCAGCAATTTGCATATAAGACAAACAAAAATCAAATGGTTTCAGTGACACCAATACTGACTAAAAATAAGTCCCTTCAAATCTGCTATTATGGCTATTGTGAAACGTGATCATGGAGTTTTTGGTTGCCTAGCAACACCAAACACAAATCGCCGAAAAGCGAGAAACATGTTTTACAATTGGCAAAAGACGGTAAAACAAGCTGACCATAAATTTGGGTGAACCTGAGGTTATAGGGTTCATGGTCGAATCAGTTGTATAGTCATTTGTGATATATCACTGAGTCAGAAATAGCTGCATTGTGTGTACTGCGTAGGAATTTTCGGAGTACTGAAACCGGATTCTTCGTGAAAAGAGGGTAGAATTGTCGTTACAGTGATATCGACCAATAAATTTTATATTTTTCGTTTTATTCTTCTTCTTTTTTTCTTCCTCTCTTACGCTTTGAATGTTGCTCCTATCTCATTACTAATTCATATTGCTCGCTCTGCATACCTCCATTATTTTATGTTTTTATCTGTCCTCATTTGACTCAGCTTGTCTCTATATCACTCATTCTCGTTGACTGCCCCTTCTCAGCCCCTATGACTCTTTTTTCTTTATTTTTTTTTCTCTCTCTCCCTCTCTCCAGCTTTCTCTTTTCCCTATTCCATCTATCTTGCTTTCTCTCTTTTTCCTCCTCTTCACTCAATAAACATCTTTCTAGCGTCTACCTTTTCTTCTTTCTTTTTTCTTTCTCCCTCTCTCTCCCTCTCTTTCCCAATACCTCTCCCCCTTCTTTTCATACTTTAAACTTCGAAATGGCATTCTATGCAAAAAAAATGTTAATATTTCCTTGCACCGTTACCAGAAAAAATAACATATCCACCTTGGAAAGTACCGACTTCGTGGTTTTTCGGAATTTTGGAGAAAGTTGGAATGTGCAAAACATGAAATAAATTGAAAAATGTATCTACCAAATACTTTTAAAAGTATCGTGTTAAATGATCCTATTTGATAAAGAGGAATCAGACAGAAGAAACACATGAAGAAGAAGAAGAAGAAGAAGAAGAAGAAGAAGAAGAAGAAGAAGAAGAAGAAGAAGAAGAAGAGAAGGAAGAAGAAAATAATATGGGAAATGAGATAACAACGATAATGATAAGAAGAACAACATAATTATACGAATAATGTAATTAGAGAGAAAGAGAGAGAGGGGGGGGGTATAAAACGTTGAATTGATATGTTTCGCAATCAACATCGTCCCTTATGAGGAAAACAAGGAATACAACTTGCTTTAACAAACCAGTCCTTAGAAAAGAGGGAAAGGAGCTAGAGAGAGAGAGAGAGACGGGGGGGGGGGGGGGGGGGGGCGTATAACATGTTATTTAAGCAAAATCTACGATAATGAGCAGGCTCATGAAACATAACAATTATCATTATAACATGACAACAAACTATAACAAACTTACCTTCTTCGATAAACATAAACAAACTTTGCGTGTTCCATCTTCCTCAGCTGAATATTGCCTGTCGCGAATGGAATCACTTAGACTGCTTGCAATTACACATCTTCTGTCAAAATTTATCGGACTGTATGACTGAACTGAACTTGTTCTTAATGACATCGACATAATATCCCATTGCTTTAATACAGGCTTGACTTGACTCTAGGCCGGGACTTTTGTGAATGCGAGACTAGTAGTAATCCACTAAGTATTCGGTCTATTATAGTTTTTGTCAGCGTTCCCAATATCCGCCGAGGAATGCCCGGAGCACTGCAGGCGTAACGCGCTAACCGTCTTTTTGACTACAGCAGAATAGAGTCCAAAGGATTGTGCATTATACACGGATTAGCTGCTGCAGCAGTAGATGCACCTTTTATACTTGCCGGCCTGTTCTTCCCCGTTTTGGAGTTACAAAGTCTTGATCAATAAAGCTCTTTTGTAGTTAAGACTCATGAGCGATTGATTTGGGTTTAACGGGAGTGATAACTCACCAATACTCCAATGCATGTTTAGTTTTTGTGTGTTGAATCATCTATACAGAATAAAAAGAATAAAAAGCTAATAATGAATGTAAATTGAACGAAGAAATCCTAGTAATTATATGCATATACATATATATATATATATATATATATATATTATATATAATATATATATATATATTTATATATATAATATAATATATACAACACATACAACAGCTGGCAACTCTCGTGGAAATAATTATAATTGTGAGAAATGAAATGAGAGAACAATGGTTGCCTAGCTTAATTCAAAGTTCCCCAGAGCTGTCCTCCCTTTTAATTAAAGAGGTTGAAGATTTGTCAATATGTCGGTCAATTGAATTTGGTGTCGCCGAAATCACTGGCCCGTCTCCGTGGTCTAGTGTTTAAGGCATTGGCGTTCTAAGCCAACGACCCGGGTTCGATTCCCGGCGGAGACATTTTTTCAATTTTTTTGGGCAAAATTTAAAAAAGGAGGACAGCTCTGGGGAACTTTGAATTAAGCTACGCAACCATTATTCTCTCATTTTATTTCTCACAAATATATATATATATATATATATATATATATATATTATATATATATATATATAAGTAATCAATGTACAGTGATGTACAATACACTGCAGTTTCTAAAAGTGCTCAACTGGAGGAGCTGTGTATAATTTTATTGGCTAGATAGTTAAACTTATGAGTCGTACAGCCTGTTTCACCCGAAGGTTCATCAGCGACTGACCAGTATTACAATCTTTACAAGAGAGCAAGACAAGATATATATATATATTGTCACATCAGCACATACCACACCCTCGGTGCATTTTTTAGGGGGGGGGTGGGGGGCAACATTTATATTCCTTTCCTTTATATTTTACTTTATTTGTTAATGTAGTTTAAATTCGAGAGAATATATTTGTTTTCATTTAAAAAATAGTTTGCAGTACTTGACTTGATTGGAAATAAAATGACACTATAAATGAAAATTTCATAATTATAGACCTCAGGTCGATTTTCATTTAACTCATAATGAATGGTGTCTGATAGGATGGCTAATTGCGAGAGCATAGTTCATTAACAGGCCGATTGGTGCACTGAATATATTCAGTGCTGTCCCCCCCCCCCCCCCTCTCTCTCTGTCTCTCTTTCTCGCTCCCTCTCCTTTTATCACTTTCCTTCTCTTTCTCTCTCACACACCGCCCTCAGAGTCTCTCCTTCCTTATCTCCTCTTCTTCCGCACCTTCATTCTCTATCTCAGCTATCCCCCACCCCCATGCGTTACTTCATTCTATACCTATTTTCCTTTCTCTCATGGCCCACCCCTCCCCCTCGCCCCTCCCCCTCCCCTCCCCCCCCCCCCCCTCTCTCTCCCTCTCCTCTCTCTCTCTCTCTCTCTCTCTCTCTCTCTCTCTCTCTCTCTCTCAGCTTTTGTTTTTATCCTACCTTCCTCTTAGTCCATCCGCACCATCGGTCCCTCAAATTAATGACCGCAACCGTCTCCCATCATCACCAATTTAATGAGGGGAACACGATCATTTGCAAATATCATTTTAACCCAGGGGAATTTTCCCATCGATGCCATGATGAATAAATCACGTTGTCGATGGCTTAATGAAATCGTTTATCCATTGTTGTTATTTGAAATGACGTAACACTTGATTGTCAAAAATCTTAACGCCGCTCTAAATTAAAATGAAAGAATATTATGTTCTAAGAGCCAAAGCAGTTTTCATTGTTACTTTCTGAATGATCTCCTGTCTTGCATCAAATGAAAATGATTGAAGAAGCGGTAAAATTATAATTTGAAGAAAAAAATAATAGTTCAAAAACAAAGAAAAGAAAATGAACTATGCTAGGTCATTTTGCCTTACTTCTTTTTCCCGCTTCCACAAAATGTGTTTCATCATCTGTCCAATTCTTTTTTCTTTTCTTTTTTCTGAGAAACACTCAAACACACGTATTAATGTGCCAAACACCATTTATTTAATTTACGATATAAGCGCAGTGTAAATAAAATGCCTTGCTCAAGGGCATAAGTGTCATACCGGGGATCGAACCTGCGATGATCGCATTTCCAGTCGTGTGGCTACATCCACCCCCCCCCCCCCCACACACACACACAGCCATACACTTTATTAGCATAAATTTATTGATAAACGCCTTAATTGTACGACTTTTTGTTAGCTAGATGCTATTGATCATAATGTTCTTTTTTTGTTGTTGTTTTTCCTTTTTGTGTACTTCAGGTATGCTAATAATTATATTTCCAAAAGGGGTGGCACTGGGCCAGTTCCCCCCCCCCCCCTCCTTCCCTCCACCACTGTTTGTCACATCTGTCAAGTACCCGATCCTTCGACAAGGAACTATCCTCCTGGCGATCGAAGATGAGCTTATCTTCGCGGGGAGGTTCTTTTGATTGAAAGACCGCCCCCTCTGTGTCATTGTTGTCTAACAATGCCTTGCG
This sequence comes from Heliocidaris tuberculata, assembly GCA_025618425.1. Classification (NCBI taxonomy): domain Eukaryota; kingdom Metazoa; phylum Echinodermata; class Echinoidea; order Camarodonta; family Echinometridae; genus Heliocidaris; species Heliocidaris tuberculata. The sequence continues at coordinate 19,329,786 of CM046833.1, forward strand.
GTGATCGATCGCGTTTTGATCGTAGCCAGCAAGCTTGATGCACACGATACCCCTCAGTCACACCTACTAGACAGATACCACACCAACAACAGACCGAACAAAAATGTAACGTTCCTCCGAATGGGAAATAATTGTTGAGTGTGGAGTCGGTTTGATGTCGGTTTTGTGGTGTAACTTGGGTATGACTGTATTGTTCAATATTTCGGATGGTGCCCATAATCGTACATCTTTTGATCGCCCAGGGTTATTGCCCTGTTGTAAAGGCTATTATAAATGGGGGCGTCAGTCCATCGTTATGATTTGGGGAGGGGGTAGGGACGAACTGGCCATGGGATCTTTAGGGAGTTCTCCTCACAGGACTGTCAATAACTAAAATGGTTTAAAAGGCCGGTTCCTCTAAGATTCCCAGCACGAACTTTAGTCCAATTTCAAGCATTGCCAAAGGGTGCAAGCTTCTTATCGGAATTGCTTGCTTCATCATGTCCATATGATACACGCAGCGATTTCGAAAATTGTTTGGTGTAGTCCCCCCCCCCCCCCCCCCCCCCCCTCCTCTTTACTACATTGACATTCCTGGCTATGAAAGCAAATGCTGGTATAAAAGGAGTTGATAAAAGCAATGTGTATGATAGTTTAGACCTGCAGAGAAACAATGTGGGATTATAATATTTTCTTAAAAATTGTACTTTTATCTCCATCATCATCATCATTCATTTATCAATCATCAGATTTTACAATATGCAGTAAGCGTACTAAATGGTAACAATAATTCGCCGGATGAATAAAAAAAAATGTTTGTGATTGAATAAAACATGATAAAGGACATGAAAGTCGACTCAGTGCTTACACTGTGCTAAATCACCCGCGAAAGAATATAGCCTCTTTCTCTTTACTTGATCTGTGTAAAAAAACAAAAACAAAAAAACAAAACAAAAAAACAAACAAACAAACAAGATTTTAGATACCCAAATATTTCAGAACATATCTTAGAAAATGAACGAAAGAATAGCAGGCCTATATCAAATCAAAACACGTATACTTTTTTTCAAAGTGTTACACTTAGATCACGATTAAAATTGTAATAGGAAAGGAAAGAAAGGTAGATTTTATATATCTTCATTTTCTTTTCCTTTTCTTTTTTTTTTTCTGGGGGGGGGGGGGGAATAGAAGGGGGCTAAATTTAAGACCAATGCAATTACATGAACCCTTACCTAACCCTTACCCCAAATTAGAGGTGAAAGATATACGCTTCATGCTCAAATCGTGGTTGATTTTACATAATTTGTAACATTTCATACAAAAATTTATAGTAATCTTCATATAAATATAACTGCTAAATGAAGTTTCGTATTTCAAAACATTAATACAAATAAACTTTCATGTAAAATAAATTGCGAATAGAACTACACATTTCAAGAAGAATAAAATTAATGTATTCAAGTTACACAATTCATTACAAGAACAAAAAATAAATAAATAAGATAAAATAAGATAAAATAAGACAATTGAAATCTATTTTTTACAAACAAATCGCAAATAAAGTTTTACATTTCATCTCAAAAAATCTCATTAGATCCTGTAACCAGCTGGAAAATGAATTTTAACAATTTTTCAAGATTTTTTTTTTTTTTTCAAATGGCAAAAATTTCGCTGTGAGATAATAATTATCGAATGTAGTTCTTAATCCATTTGAAAAGGTCTCCCTCTGTTGGCCAAATTCCAGACAATCACTGCTGTCTGTTTGCAATTTAGCCATGTTAGCGAAGACTCTTCAGGTCATCAAACCGTGAAAGTAGACTACATTTTCACAATAATATGCCTTTTTAAAATTTCTCTATTCTTTTCTAATTTTTCCCATTTCAGAATTGAAAGCGATCCATTTGGTTGAGATAATATGAATAGTGGACCAATACAACAGATTTACTATGCAGAAGATTTATCAGTATTTCAGTCTCAACATTTCATCTGTAACAATATCATCGTCGTTTCAAAGGTCATCATCATAATCATCACTTACGTCAAACGTCAAAATCATCATCACTACGAACAACGACATCATGTATAGTTATCAATTTTCTCATTTGTGTCATCTTTATCACCATCAACCTCATTTCATTAATAAAAATAATAATAATAATAATAATAATAATAATGATGATGATGATGATAATAATAATGATAATGATGATATTAATAATGATAATAATAATAATAATAATAATAATAATAATAATAATAATATTAATAATAATAATAATAATAATAATAATAATAATAATAATAATAATAATAATAAAAATAATAATAATAATAATAATAATGGTCACTTATATAACGCTCATATTCTTCACGTAGTGACGCTCATGGCGCTTAGACATTATTACCCTAATTTTAGCCGAGCCGCCAAAGTAACTAGATCTCAAGCATATCAGGTACCCGTTTACCATGTTTACACCTGGGTGGAGAGTGACAAATGTAGATTAGAGTCTTGCCAAATGAATTTAGTGTCATGGTGGGATTTGAACCCTGTACTTTGTGATCTGCGGTCCGGTGACTTATCCACTAGACTACAACACCTCTACATAATAAAATGACCATCATGTTAAAGCTACGATATCTATCCTCGGCATCATTATCATGATGTAATTATAGCGGGGTAAGCTCGCTAGTCATAAGGACCGCTATTCATAAGGACCACTTATTCATAAGGACCGCTATCCATAACGCGTGACTAAATAAATGAACAGCGGTTTTGTATGAATAGCGGTCCTTCTAAATAGCGAGCAAATCATAGACAAATTACATCGCTATTCATAAGGATCTCCATTCATAAGGACCACTTTTCATAACTATTCATAAGGGCCGCTATTCATAACGCGTGTTAAATGAATAACAGTTTTCTATGAATAGCGGCCCTTATGAATAGCGATTATAGCATCATCCTCCCATCATCATATTATTTACTGTCATCGCAGTATCGATCACCATCACCATCATTATTATCATCATCATTATCAATAACTTCAACATCATCACCATCATAATCAAAACCGACATCATCAATGTCATTATCACGATCACAGCCAAATGTAAAATTATCATCATGAGCATGCTCATCCTCACCATCATCATCCTCATCATCATCATCATCATCCTCATCATCATCATCATCATCCTCATCCTCATCCCTATCATTATTAGTAACATCATCACTACCATCATCAACTCAATATCACACCCACTACCACTACCACCACCACCACCATCACATCATCATCATCATCATCATCATCATCTCCATCACCACCACCACCATCATCACCATCATCACCATCATCATTATCATCATCTCCACCACCACCATCATCATCATCATCGTCGTCGTATTCATCATTGTAAACATCATTGCTACAATCTGCCCTGTCGACCATGACTTCGTTGTTATGATCGTTGCACTACTTAAGGACAAAATGCTTCCGCTCGGCACTCTCTACAGAGAGAGAAAAGATATCTTATTTGAAACGGAAGTGAAATTCTATCTTGTTCGTTCAGAAATTGGGATATGATAGTACGTTTGTTTGCCTACGTCAACAGCCGATCTCAAGTACGGCTTCGATTTGCTAGAGAGTTCTGACTTTTAGAGGTTCAGCGAATCATGCGATTTCGTAAGCAGGCGAAAGTAGGCATTTGCATTTCATAAAACGTCCTCGGACGACGGAAGTCGAATATATTGTGGGAATGATAGTAATTTTTCATGACTTTCACAAAGAATATTCGATTGCCTTCATGATAATTGAGTAATGACCCAAACTATGCACAATATTTGTCCATTTTGTTAAATGGGATGAATATATTCAATATCCTCTCCACGAATCATTGCCCTTCGATACCCAGTATTTCGAAGAAATCTCTCTCTCTCTCTTTCTCTCTCTTCTCTCTCGCTCCCCTTCCCTCCTAACCACTCCCCTTCCATTCTCTCTCTCTCTCTTTCTATCTACCTCTCCCTCTTTCTTTCTCTCCCACTGTTATACTTTCTCTGACCTCTTAATGTCTCCATGTATCTCTTTGTTCCTTTACTTTTTCGTCTGGTTCCCGGTATTTCCGCCAACATCCATCCCTCGCGCGCGCGCTTCCCCACCCCCCCCCCCCCCCTCTCTCTCTCTCTCTCTCTCTCTCTCTCTCTCTCTCTCTCTCTCTCTCTCATTGAGAATTCTGTTATTCTCACATATTTCTTGGACATCCACTTTCAGGTGACCTAGCGAAAACCCTCGAACCCTTGTCTTCAAGGAACTGCATCCTCACGACAAGTCATTAAAGCAGGGAGTTTTCATCATTTCCCGTACTTGGTTGGCAATAAAAATAATGGTGTTCTGGTGAATGAAGTGCTAAGGCTCTTTCACACGCATGCGGCGGTAAATCGCCACAAAATATGAAAAATAAATAAGCCGAGGCGGGTTTTGGGGGTGTGTTAAATGAAAAGTGCACAAATATATGACTGGATACATTGGCGTAGCGTGGGTCCAGCAATTAATGGGCACTGGCATACTGACGGGGGGGGGGGGGGGGCGGTCTTACTCGGAAAAGTCAATGCTACTTTACGAGGTCACTGATTAAAAAGGCCAGTTCCTCGAAAATTTCCAGCAAGAATTTTAGTCCCAGTCCTCCCCCAAGGAGGGGTCATGTTATCTTCCTTTCTTGTCATTTTCCCTGTCCTTTTTTTTTTCTCTTTCTCTCTCTCTCTTTCTCTCGTTTGTTTGTTTCTTTTTGTTTTTTAACCATTTGATTATGGGGGCACGAGGGGCCCGTACCCCCTATGGCCACGCTACCTATTGGGTACATATAGGTATGCACACATTATGCAGCATCAAAATTAGTTTCAAAGCATTAGACATTGCTAGTTATTTTTTGACGCCTAATTCACAATTGGAACCTAGTAGACAACTCTGAAAAATTATGAAAAGAACACAGCCAATAGTGTATACCGTAGATTAGGTAATCTCTAAGCTGACTTCGAAATAGAACAGTGTGCTACTGATAATCGTGTAATCTACCTTTGAAATTACGCGTAACGACCGTGTATTGACTGCATATGCGTACAGCTGGCTCGCAGAGGCCACCAGAGCAGAGCTAGGGCAATGGGGGGGGGGGGGGGGGGGGGGAGAAACGGACGCCCAAGCCGACCCTAGGGATTACTTAATCTCTGCATTATAAACTTCTTTTCATAAGTTTTCGCATTTGTTTACGATTTCCCATCTGTGAATCGGCCGATTTGGATTCATGAGGGCATTTCAAAGAAAATCATTTTGTTATGACTATGCTACTCCCCAACTCGTGAAGAAAAAAATGATTTAAAAGGGGCCAATTATTCTACACCAATGTGTTTAATTATTATTATTAATAATGATAATAATAATAATAATGATAATTATAATAATAACAATAATAATAATAATATTAATAATAATAATAATAATAATAATGATGATGATGATAATAATAACAATTATAATAATAGTAATAATAATAATAATAATAATGATAATAATAATAATAATAATAATAATAATAATAATAATAATAATAATAATAACAATGATAATAATAATAGTAATAGTGAAAGTAATAATAATTACAATGACAATGATAATAATGATATTGACGGTTTCGTATAAGGTGTTTTACCAGAAACAACTGACCAAAGCGCTTACATTATTATTTTAACCCCCTGTCACTGGATTCAAGTGCTATTCTTTTTTAAAGAAGAGATCTTATTTGCTATTACATATTTTCCCGCATATGCAATTGCTGTTCAGTGCTGAGTCAATGTAAACTCGCGTTTTCTTTAAAAATAATTTCATTTGTCCATTCAGTAGTAGGCTAAAAAATATAAGGAGAATTCCACTATATTGATTAATTATGTTACCTCTTTTCCAGGTTTCCTACTATTATCAATCACTTAATTTCAAAACAATGATATCAAATATTAACATAAAGTAGGCGGGCTGAAACAGGGAAGAAGAGGTGGACGAGAAACTAAGAATCAATTTTACTTGGCCTGATAGATTATCTTTATGTCCTGCGGCAAAGAAAAAAAAAATAATGCGGATAGGCAAAAGTCTTGTTTGGGTGGTTTGTGTATGATCATCAGATATCATGAATGAATCGTTAAAGGAGATTTTCCACTCATATAATTAATGATCTTGTTTACAACAAAGATAAATATTATCTTTCTTTTTTGTTTGTTGTTGTTGTTGTTGTTGTTGATAAATTTGATTAAAGATATAACTAGGAATATTTTCGATTTGAAGCAAGCGGATTCCGATAGTCCCATAAAATGTCCAGCGAAAATTTACTGACGAATAAGCTGTAAGAGAAATCATGTTTGTGGTCCAGTTTTGAAGAATGGGCACTTCTCAAAGATATTGTTTTTGTTTGTTTGTTTGTTGTTTGTTGCTTCTTTTTTTTTTTTTTTGCTACTACCACTTAGTGTTTGACTGAAACTTGAGAGAATGAAAAAGAGACACAATAATAACAAAACTCGAAAATAATTTTGGGGTAAACTTGGTAAAAATGGGACATGCACGTTTTGAAAAGAAATTAATAAAACTTACTGAGTAAAATTTTACCCAGTAAAGATGCAGGTTCCATTTTCACCCAGTACTGGGTAAATTTTGACCTATTTTTATTGAGTGAAATTTGTTTTTTTTAGATGTAAATTTCACTTGGTCAGAGGTAAGTAGGTATAGCCTAAGAATACAAACATATAAGCTAAGGAACTGTCTTCACACTCTAATAAACGTCTAATCATTTTTTGACCAGATCGCCTGGTCACGTTTTCTTAGTCAGATTCTAGCCATTCTGAATAGGATTCTGTTCACTTCATACCAGAAGCTGTCAGTTTTGATAGAATAGTGCAGATACTCCAGTCAAATCTGACTAGATTCTAGTCATATCTGACTCGATTGTTCTTAGGGGCCGCTTTACCTTAGTTATTTTTGTTTTTGTTCTGTTTTTGTTTTGTTGTTGTTGTTGTTGTTTTAACCGTATTTTCCCCCTTATCATCACACAATACTATTATTTCGAAAGGATTCTTCCTCTAACATGTCTAATAGGTATGGTTAAGAGCTACCTGTATATATCATTATGACTATTTTTTATTTTATTTTTTTTTATTGAAAAACGATTTTGAAATGACTATTGCTAAACTTCGAAAAGTGTTCTCATCTCTATCATCATGCGTCTAGTATACAGCTTGCAAATTATCTTTGCTCACTTCTGTTTACTTCCGGCGCCTGAATATCTCGTCACACCTTACAATGTAAAGTGAAATGTTTTTGTATGTTTCGATGAAAAATGGGTTGATGCCCCCCACCACCCTCCTCTTCCGTTACGGTTAAGGGGTTTTCCTTAGTTTTTATTTCCTGAAATTATTATAAAGCTTTACCATTATCTTCTTTTTTTAATCTCTTTAATTTTTTGTGGAGAAGATGATAATGATTATTTCCATTAAAAATGGTTGACACCCCCCCCCCCTCTCTCTCTCTCTCTCTCTCTCTCTCTCTCTCTCTCTCTGTCTCTCTCTTTTCAAGGACTGGGGGTATCATGTATATATAGAGAGTCTCTTTCTGAAATCACATAAAGCTTACCATTATGACTATTTCATTTACATGTTCGGGGCAACATTCTATGTGCACTAGAGATACAGATAAATTATCGTGTTTTATTATTATTATTATTATTAATATCATCATTATTATTATTATTATTATTATCATCATTATTATTATTATTATTACTATCATTATTATTATTATTATTATTATTATTATTATTATTATTATTATTATTATTATTATTATTATTATTATTATTATTATTATTATTATTATTATTATTATTGAAAAGGGGTGTTTGACACATGAGACCCCTCCCTGTCTGTTCGACCGACTGGATACACCCCTTGGCAACGTGATACATCCCCTTACTCTTCCCGTGCCGAGGACCTCTCGACTTCGTTCGAGTTCTATGTCTCATAAATGCTGCTTCATTGGCATTCAACGAGCTCCGCCATCTCTCCAAATGTCTTGCGAGAAAAACATCCAATACCAAATTGTCTAGGGCGCACGAGTGTGAGCAAAAGCTAGCTCTCCCCGCTCTTCACCGGCCCCCTACTCGATTCGCCGGCCGAGAGCGCCCCGTGAGACCACTTGAAGCGCTCCGTGGAGAACGGCCGCGAAGTTTATTGTCTTTGTACGCGACGGACATCAAAAATGAGGTTGATTTGCGTCTTATACTTTAACAAAATTGAAAAATAGCCTGTTGATTTGCTACTACGTAATTTTTCCTTGATTTTATTGGGCAAAAAGTTACATCACTTCGAAGTAAAATCTACATTATGCACTTTACGTGTAACATCTTGTATTTTTTTTTCATTCGTGCTGAAAGAGGAGTCTTTTGGTTCAATATTATAGTTGCTTGTTTTTATTCGGTAGCACTGGATACAATGTATTTCTAAGTCTTCATTTCGTCATCTTGTATAAAGGGTTAATCCAAAGTAAATAACATAGATTAGAAATATACTTTTCATTAACAGAATTTAATATATTTATGATTCTTGCGTTATGACGACTTATTTTCATATTCTTGGGAATATGAAGATAACAAATACAAAAACAGACACTTGTTGACATTTTTTTTTTGGGGGGGGGGTGATATTCTTTTGGCATTTCGTTTATTTTTCACCAAGTGCTTAAAAACTCACTCAGAAAACAAAACTATTAATTTTGAAGCTAAAAAAAATATATATTTTGGATAATTTTTCTTCTTCTTTCTTTTTTCTTTACTCAAGAAAGGTTAAAATGATTGCCTACTTCATAATGAATATAGTTGGCGTACCGGGGTAAGGTCACCATGAAAGCTTGGTCCAAAGTTTTAAGCTATTTTCGGTCATATTATTTCGAATATCAAAGCGTGTGAAGAACAGTCCTGTTTTCTAGAGACTACTCTTCCACACTGACATAGAAAGAATGAGAAAGCTTACATTAACCCGTTAGCTACTGGTTTCTCTGATTCCCATTATTAAGGATTAATACAGGGTTCACTCGATTCTCGTATGCAATGGCTTAACCTTTATCATGAAAAAAAAAATGGCTACATGTTTTGGCATTTTTAGCGATGACCGATACTGTTTCAATATATACATTTGCAAGCCTTCATGCATTGCATATTTATCTCGGAAAAAAAAATGTTATTTATTTTTTTCTTTTTTCGGTCATTATCGTTTTATAGTTAGAACATAATTCACATTTGGCATAATAGGTTTGTTGTTGTTTTTGTTTGTTTGTTTGTTTGTTTGTTTGTTGTATAAAGAAGTTTCGCATTGGTGGTATGGGTGGATGAGGAAAAGAAAACATATAATCTTAATTTCTCTTGTCTTTTTTTGAATTATCTGTATTTCTTTATCTTAATTTTTGTGTATTACTTCAGTATCTTTATTTGATATGATTTGTCTGGAAAAGTTTGGGGTCTACAACATAGTTTCACAACATGCATACTCGTTATAAAAGAGAGTCCCCTTTTTGTTTTTTTAACTATAATTTCCGGTTGGATAGCATCTGTCTTCCCGTCTTATATCTCATTCAAATCAAAAGAAAGGCTTTTTATTAATTTATAACGATATTTCTAATATGTAATGCTATGCAAATTTTCGATAGAATCTTCCAAATAGTGGTTTAGCTATTCAAATTTGAATTTCAATTTGGGCTGTGGTCTGTAGGGATGAGAATGGGACAAAACGAATAAATGGGAAAGGGTGGGGTCGAAAGAGAGAAATAAGGGGGACGAGAAGGAGCATGAGAGAGAGAGAGAGAGAGAGAGACGGAGAGATAAAGAGAGAGGGGAGTGATGGGAGAGGTAGGGAGAGGGGAGAAAGAGAGGGAGAGAGAGAGAGAGGGGGGGGGGGGCGGGGGTTGAAAGGTTATCTTGGCGAAGGATACTGAACCCATATATTAAAGGCCTTCGTCATGTTCATGTAGCTTTCAGAATTTATCTTCCACATGTCATATCATCTCACAATACATCAATTAATCAAACATGCCAAACAGCATCTTTGAAAAATAACACATTTTGGCCTTGCATGTACTCACTTTAATGATATTATCGGATAAGGATGAGCACTGCTACGCTTCTTTCAACCTCTAATAACATATCGCATCTATAATAGAGCTTGAACGCGTCGTCAAAGCGCGTCCCCACTGTTCTGAAATAATCACTCTTCACATTGCTGTTCAACCGCCACAGTAACTTCATTGTATCTATTTCCCACGCGAAAGATTCGGTGCAATGTATTAACCCTGTAATAAATCTTAGAATTTCAAAAGATACATAATCACCAGCGCGTGTGTACTCCTCTTGTGGTTTGGAAGAGATGCTGCACGCGGAAAAAAAATAATAGCGTTTACGATGTCGATGGGTATAGTGCAGCGTGGAAGCGCATTTTTAATACGTCCACGTTGCAAATAGGGATTTGTATTCATTATTTTTCCGCGTTTTGAGGGCTTCCATCTCCTTCTGGTCGCATCTATCAGATTTCAAGATGGATGTTTTCACCCTTGTTCAGTCCAGGCGTCAAGTACGATTAAAAACAAAAGAAGACAACACAACAACAAAATAATTTAGTACATGGGAAACGTTACGCCATTTGAGAGGGGCGCTCGAAGTGTGAGCGAAGTGCCCATTAAGGGCTTGGGGTCAGTGAGAGGGCGTTTACCTGTTCAGTATATAGAGTCATGCACCATACCATGGTAGAGCTAGCACCCTGTTCCGAATGCATCGTGTGACTATACGAGAATCGTATAGCTATACGATACGTTTTTATAGTCTGAACATCGTATAAAGAAACGTGATATATCGATAAGGCGTACAGCGAAACGCAAGTATGAGCAATGTTTGGAACGAAGACTCGATAAAGAATCAGCATCCCTTTGTCGTATCTATGAGAATCGTAAAACTGGGCGTGGCATATCATGGGTGCGCACTGATGAGACCAATCCGCTGTAATATCGTATGGTCCATTGTTATGTCAGTGATGTAATCTGATTCAAAGCATATAGTGTCAGTTGACCCCCCCCCCCCAACCTGTTTCTTTATTCTATATATATATATATATATATATATATATATATATATATATATATATATATATACTGTAGTCTATAAACTTCTTTCGCTATAACATGGTTCGTTTCTCGTATAACTTCATTGTAGTCTGAACAGGCTCTAAGAACAAACAAACAAGAGAAATTGAATGATTTATTAAACTTTGTCTGTCTTTGAACTGGTGATTTTCAATGTCCGATCAGATTGCGCGACAGTCTATCAATGAATAAAATTACATTGTTTTAACGTTCTTACTGGTTCTTTAATGACACAAATCAAAGTGCATTTTCACATCACGCATAAATCAGGATGTTTTGTTTATTTTGTTTTTATACATACCATATAGACATGAAACGAATACTGTGACGATGCAAACAATTATGTCTGAATTTTTTTTCGAGTTGAATTTATATTCTCGACCTTGCAATTGTGGCATATTTAAAAAATAGAGTTAATTGAATATGGCGGCAGGCAAATATTAAGGAATACATCGAAATATAAGCGTTCTGCTTTCTTCAAACGTTAATTATCAATGAATCCATCCAGAATTTTATTTGAAAATCGTGGATATAGTTCCATATTAGGCACATCCTTTATGTTGAGCTCAACTCCTAATGAATTCTCCTATTGTATTATGCACGGTGTGATGCGCGTCTTAACAATCAATGAGTTGCCCTGAAGAAGTACGTCATGCTCAAAGACAGGAAGGGCAACTAAAGGAGACCTGGGAAAATCTATTTAATTTCTATTTTTCTGTTCGTGTATTTCTTATTCCCTTATTATTGCTATGATTACCAGTCAATATGATATTAAGATGAAAACAAGTTGTCTTATAGTTTCCAATTTACTTTGCAAAAATATAATTCATGAATTGTACAATCTTTTAATTTAATTGTGGAGTACACTGTATTAAAAAAAACATTGATTCAAATAACTGATTTGTGCCTTTTTATAGAGCACCATGGTATATATGAAATCCTTGCATCTGATTGGCTGAGAGCAAATGTGTCAGTGAAAATCACCGACTTGACCCTTGATGAAACGCCCCCTGGGTCCTGTGTCATAAAACTTGTCATCAGTGACAAGTTGCAATAACTGTTATAAGCTACTGAAATCCTCGCATCTGATTGGCTGAGAGCAAATTTGTCGGTAAAAATCACCGACAAGAAACTTGATGAAATGCCCCCCCCCCCCCCCTGGTTCGATCCTTGCTTAGTGCTTACATCCTTGGACAAGGTCTACCCACATTGTCCTTCTCAACCAAGACGTATTAAATGGGTACCTGACAATGATTTAAAAAGTAATTGCAGAGCCCTCAGTAAGAACACGTTTTACTGCACTAATGATTCTACCCTGGGGAAATATGACCGCGTTGTTGTTATTATTATTACTGTAGACAATACTTGAAGAAGAAGGAAAAATAAAAAAGATTCGTTCAACTTTCTCAGGCGTTCAGCAAATCTTCAGTCAAAGTGAACTTTAATTAAAACTTAAGCTTACCTTAATTATAAACTTTGTGAAAATCATACTCCCCTTCTCCCGTCCCCTCTTTTCCCTCTCACTTCCCTTTCTACTTCATTCTCCCCTCTCCACATTTTCCATCATCTCTCCCTGTTCCTCCCTTATCCGTCTCTCTCTCTCTCTCTCTCTCTCTCTCTCTTTCTTTCTTGCTCGCTTTAAATACCCTCTCCTGCTAGTCCATTATACGTTATAACCCTATTCACCCTGCAGTACATGCTGACTCTAATTAGGATGGAGTTCGGTGCTTACCCATGTTCCACATCTCCATTACGTGGATGTCATCGGTAAAAGCGTCCCCAAAGTATTACTGTCTCCCTTGTGTCTTAATTTATTACTTCTAAAAACGAATATAATGGGGGCAAATTTGATACGGACTTCCGGATATAAACAACTTTCCTATGGGGTTTTAACGCATGTGACTCAACTGGTAAGGGAATTTAAATTATCATTTCCATAACGCAGGTTAAGCGTATGCGAGGGAAAAATATTTGGATATTACAAATGATAATTATTCGATTTATGTTTTTCCGACTTCAACCGACCGCCCCCTAATCTAATAAGAGGGGTCACTCTAAATCCAAGGGCCCATGGAAGACCAAAACAAGGCAAGGATCTGTCCTCCATGCACTCTATAAAGGTGTCAATAAAATGTACTAAAGGACTGATGCATCCTTACCTTCCAGCATTTCCTCAGATCCTTGATCATTTTGAAGTCATTAAGCTTCAAATATGTGTTAGTGACGAAAGAGAAGTTCCAGAAAACAAGGAACAAGAACGCAAAATCAACAAATCAGAAACGCTCTATACATGAAACGCATTGTAATTGACAACCCCTGGACATATTTAAAGCAACAACCCAAAACATGAATTTTATACCTTATTAAGGTTGATCTCATCTTTTGTCAGAGTGTATCTACCAAATAAAGGAAGGAGGACACCTTCCCCGATGACGTGAGGGTATTTCCCTCAAAGCTTCATCGTCTGTACATTGAACATGTACACCATTTTATGCCATTAAAATGACAAGAACAGTAAGGTGTGACTAATGAGACAAATTTTAAAAAACAACTCGGGTGTTCACAAGCAACCTGGCTACAAGTTTACAAGTGCAGAAATAAGTAACGTTTTCTGTAATTCGTTTGACATCGCTATGCGATATGTCAACATTCGGGGAAGTTTTTGAAGGACATCGGTTGTCCTCCAGTAACTGCATACCTTCCACATCAGTAAAACATTCTCTGTTATGTACAATATCAGTTCCAGTACACCTAAATATGTCATGGAAAATTCATAGTAACAAACTCTTCGTGGAATGTTAGCCACAATAATATTTTGGAGTAATATGGGGAAAATTGTACTGAAATCAGGCACATGCCTCTGGTATTCTTCTTGTTTGTGTGTGCGCGTGTGTGCGTGTGTGCGTGTGTTTTTAATACATGTAAATCGGAGTTGAATCTGCCTAGCTACTGTTGAAGAACTTGTGAAGAGCGGAAAAGCGGCCAGCGTAGGTGAAAGGTCATGGGCGTTCACTGAAGCGAGGATACCCCAGTCACATCAGGAAGACCGATAACAGACCGACAAGAGGGCCCTGTTTCATAAAAAATTGTTATCACTAGCAACAGCCCCATTTCTATGACAAGTCTGCTCTCGGCCAATCAGATTCAAGGATTTCAGTAGCTTATAACAATCATTGTAACTTGTTATTGATAAAAAGGTTTATGACACGGGGCCCAGACATAAACAAACAAGAAATTAAACTACCCCGAAAAGCCAAGACACGGTAGGTTGTGAGTCGGTTTGAGGTCTGTTTGGCGGTGTGACTGAGATATTACAAACAGACAAAGGAAAGCCACACACTGAAAACGCCACTCTCTCTGACTGGTAATAGTAATAGCAATAGTAATCGTAATCGTAATAGTAATAGAAATACTAATTACAATAGTACTCTCTAAATGTAAAACAGTAAAAAAGCACTGGAAAGAGAGTGAAATTCCACTCTCACAAGGAGTTAAATGAAGGACAAACCTTTTTCGAGTGCAAAAAGAGTGGTCACTATTTCACTCAGGAAAGAGTGAAACACAAATCCTTTACAGAGTGAAAATTGTATTACTCATGAAGACAGAGTGGAGATAATTTACTGCTTTCTAAGTGAAATCACCAAACTCTGTCCCAAGGGTATTGTGACGGGCACGGTTAGCCACGCCGGCTGACACGGCTATCTTGTCAGGATGCCCCCGTGCCTGGCCGAGCTCCCCATCCGTCTAGTCAAAATGTATGACCACTGCTGATGGCTGGAGTTATCGGCACTCTACAATCACCAAGCGCCAGTTACTGCACACCACCAGGCCTACCAGCAATCACTCATCCGTCGATGGCAATCGATCAGCATGTTTGAGGTCTGTTTGGCGGTGTGACTGAGATATTACAAAGGAAAGCCACACCCTGAAAACGCCACTCTCTCTGACTGGTAATAGTAATAGGGGCGGATGCAGAGTAATGGGGGCGGATGCAGAGTAAATGCCAGATGAAACATCGGTGAGATCCATCGGGTCATGAGGGGGGCGGATACAGTGTGATGACTAATCTAAAGCACACAATACTATCTCTTTGGGATGTACTATCTATCTATATAACAAATCATTGACGTAACAGTTAGTAAACTAACACTTTCATTAAAACAACATAATCCCTACTGAATTATCAAATGTAACTACTTTCTCAAGAAAATAATCTATCAAAATGAGTCATTACAAAACCCCTATATCATTTTAATATGCGAATTATGCTAATGAAGCCCAACCAGTACCGATACGTTGTAATCTCTATTGGTTTGCACGTTGTAACTGTTGTGCTGTCTCTTATAAAATATTTAGCTCGGTTCGTTAGAGTATCAAACCACTCTTTTTCAAGAGTGGTGCCTGTAGTTTTGTTCACAAAAAGAAAATAATAATAAATAAAAAATGACACTGACAATGAATTTCAAGCGGCTTGTCATTGGTTGCCTTGCGTCACTCGTTGCTCAAGAGTGAAAATAATTCAGTCTGCATATGATGATATCGAGCGGAACGCAGGCTCATTCTGTCAGTGAGTGAGACGGCTGATGAAGGAATATCGGCATGCTCACTCAAAAGGGACTGCTTTACCACTCAATTAGGAGTGAAAGTTCCTTCACTCTTAATGTCGAGCGGCAAATTCACTCATTTACATTTAGGGAGTAATAGTAATAGTAATATTAAGAGTAAGAGTAAGAGTAATAGTAGTAGAATGCATTACACCTCTCTTATCAGCATTTGACTTGAATAAATACGATATCTACACTATTTTATTTTCAAACAAATACCGATATCGATACACTAGTAATTCCAAGAAAAAATAGTTCGTCTAACCAAGCAACCGTAACTCTTAACGCCAGTAATCTGGTTCTCAATTTAAAGACAAGAAATGCAACAGATTTGATTTCTCATGAGAAGTCATTAGACTTGGATAATGATTAGTAATTCTATCCCAGGGAAAATTTCAAAAGATATATATTGTCTCCATCCCTTTCCATTATCGCTTCATTAGGAAAACGTTTTAAATTGTGGGAGTGTGATTTCGCAGGAATTGTCGTTATATCACCTATTCCCATTGGATAAACTATTGTGACAGGAGAGTACAAAGACCTTTTAACTCTGATGATGAACGAGATCAAAGACATATTGGCGGTCAAAGAGAGAGAGACAGGGATTTAGCGAGAGAGAAAAAACGAGAGAGAGAGAGAGAAAGGCAGCAAAAACGGGAGACAAAGGCAAAGGGAGTTAGAGAGTTTAAGAGTGGGTGAGAGGCAAAAGTACAATAGATTAAGAAGAGCAGATACATGGCAATTATGAAAAAGTGATAGAGTGAGGTGGAGCGAGAGAGCGTATGTCTCGAGCGTAGGGTGGGCTGAAATAAACACTAGCAACAAAAACAAAACAGTCAAATAAATTTAGGAAACCAACGAACAAAACTGAGAGAGAGCAGGATACATAATAAAGAAAGAGAAACAGAAATGATGAGGGTGAGAGAGGGGGAGGGAGGGAAGAGAGATGGATAAAAAGGCGAGATGTATAGGCATTCTGGGAAAAGAGAGAGAGAGGGGAAAGAGAGAGAAAGGTAGAAAGAGAGAGAGGAAGAAAGAGAGATAGAGAGAGAGGGGAAGGAGGGAAGGAAGGAATAGACAGATGGAGAGGCCTGGGGAAAGGGAGTTAGTGAAAGGAGAGGCAAAGAGAGACAAAGAGAGACAAAGAGAGAGAGAGAGAGAGAGAGAGAGAGAGGGGGGGGGTGCTTTTTCCAAGTCCCTTGTTTCGGGGATAACATATCAAGTCACATTATGTCCACATCGTCATGCAAGATGTGAATTTATTATGAAAACCTAGTGGTCATTCGCTGTTATAATGGTAATTTCAACGCCTCAGACATCCAACAGCATAAAACAGGCCTGCATGCATAACTGCCTTTTTAAAGTAATTGTATCCAGAAGGCACTAAACACTGAATATATGTATATATATATATATATATATATATATATATATATATATATATATATATATATATATATATTGCAATTAAGTAAGAACTCATTGCGATAAGTTATTAATTCATTCTTAATTGCAATATATTTCAAGGTTTCAATGTTTCTTTTATTTCCACAAGATGTTTTTCAGTGTTTTACATATATACAAACCGGTATAACATAATATCAAACAAAAAATACGATAAGAAATGTTTACATAAATGTAAAAAAATAAAAAAAATTAAGTCCAGTAATTACATATAATAAACAATTATACTATCATAATTTCGGTGAAATTAGGCATAGTAAAGAAACAAAAGTGGAGGAGTCTATTAAAAAGCACAGCTTGTATTTTATAGACCCCTTTGTGAGAAAAAAAATGCTCTGAGTTTATAGAAATAATTACTTAATATATATACTTTACACTACACTCCCCCCCCCCCCCCCCCCCCACACTTCAAAACAGAATAATTGTGACACTGGTATGTGCACAAATAATTATATTGGAAATAATAACAGGTGATGACTTAAGTAGGAGAGAAGAAAGAGAGACAGAAACAGAAAGAGATGGAAGATGAAGGATGGGGACGTTACACATTTTAATGCTTTATGTTGCAATATATATATATATATATATATATATATATATATACAGTGCGTTCCAGAAAAAACGAAACAGCAAAACAAAGTCTTATTGTGAACCAACTATGTGCTGTATGAATAAATTTCTTTATTTTTCATGAAGTAGAAGTAACATGCTATCAAATTATACCTTGATGGCATCAATCCTTACATTTTTCATAGAGCAACATTGTTTGGAAAATGGCATGTAAAAATCTATTTGTGCCATATTTTGGAAAATCCGTGAAAAAGTCAGTATCCCGTGTGAACATGACATAACGTGTGACAGTGAAATGTTAACTTTAAAAGATATGATACTCAAGATTCTCATTGTGTGATGAATATGCATTAAATCAAAATTTTGATGAAAAATGGGCCAATGTCAATTGTCGCTGGTGACAGGGGCGTACACCCCTGGATTTTCCCAACTTAATAAATATCCATCAAAATGAAAAAAGTACCCCTTTTTGTAATGGAAAAGGTGAACATCCTGAGGTGGAAAATTGCCATAATCTATTATTTTTCCTGCCTTTAATATGTGCCCTTAATACCATACTTTACCATTCGATGACAATGGAAGGTGCCCCTTTCTTTATTTTTTAAATGAAAATATTACCTTGCTCTCCGCATTGTTCTTTAAAGAAGTTGCAATTCTGAAAAATGCAAAAAAAACTAATTTCCATAATGATTGCAGGTACCATTTCAGGACAATAAGCCCTTTCTTGACCTTCATCATCAGCAAAAAGTCAACAGTCTCTAATTTTATGTTAAGGGAAGTATCCTTACCCTTTGTGTGACAAAACAAAACAAAACAAAAAAGTGTATCCAAATAAATTATTGTAGGTTGGTGTACAATGATAATAAAAAAAAAAAAAAAATCAGACCCCCATTAAGAAAGAAAGCAGCAATTTTAGTCATTAGATATGAAAATATTAATAAATTTGAAACAGCAAGGATTGGAAACATACTTTTTGCAAACATTGATTTGCAGGTATTGATTTATAGAAAACGGCGTGGATTGGTAATATGCTGTATAGATAAATGGCGTTTTTAATATTATCAAAATCTTGCAATTATAACTTCTTCAACTGCTGCTCTTCAAAATAAAGAGCAGCCTCACAGTGGTAAAAAGCCTGCAAAGCCGTCGAATGCCTCGAATCTGGATAAATTTAATGACTAACTATCGTTCGGCATAATTCACATTCACCAAAAATCTAGGTAGTAATTTCTTTTAAAGAATATATAATCGTATAAATGTATTTTTGGATAAATTCATACAGCATACAACGCATTCAAAAGAAAAAAGCCTTCATACGCTAAGAACGAAAACTGACCCTTTAAAGGACTGTACTTTTATAAAGTACAGGATTGGAGTCGCTTGTGTAGAAAATATCGTTGAACTTAGATGCTACACTCAACCCGTATCATGGTCCAACTCATTGCATTTTGCGTATGAATATTCTTAGCATGGAAATCACATTATTACAATGTGTGTGCTGATGAGTGATGTATATGTCTTTATCATGCTGGTGTGATTTCAAAATGTTGATTTCTGCAGAATTGTTGAAATTGAGTCTGAAGCCTTTCACAATCGGTTTGATATGTAAAAAAAAAAAAAAGTTTGAAAGAATAGTGTACACTGAAAGCCGTTTCATTTACATGTTGTAAATATCTTAATGTTTGATTTTACTTGTGGCATATGAAGAAAAAATTATTCAGTTTGTTCTGTTTCATTTTTCATGGAGCATGTGGAGAGGGGGGGGGGGGGTGGTTGTCATAGTTTTCTAAAACCTATGGCATTTAAGATTGCGACGAGATATTTTATTCTTATTTTATTCATCTATTTATCTATCTTTTTTTGTTTATTTCCATGTGTCCGACACATGCATGTTGAACAAATGAATGAGTCCCCCGACCCCTGTTTCAGAATCTTGGAGTCGGCAAAAGGACATCGAGAATGTATCGTACACGAAAAAAAAGAAAAAAAAAGAAAATATACAGCAGCGGAGAATAGCAGAAGCCCCACACCCCTGCGGCAAGGGGAGCGCTACCAGTGGAAATAGTGCCACCAGTCAATTACGGGAATAGCTTCACGAGTTTGTCCCACCCTTACCAACAGCATCAAAATGCCTGATTAAATTTCATACCTCGCTGGAGAAAGATGGTGTGTTTGTGAAAAGGCAACATCCCCTCCGCAATGAAAAGAAAAGAAAAAATAAAATCAATTTTCGAGGAACTTTCATGACACCTTTTATGTCATTTTGGAGAAGGCGTCAAGTTGGAAATGTTAACGTAATCCTAAGCTCCCAACTGTGTGCATCAAAGCAAGTTCTGACACTGAACAGATAGAGAATCTTCGAATTATTAATGACTAGCGGTAAAGTCCGCAGATATGAGTAGGGAATTCTTAAGATTTGTTTTGTTTAATATTACAGTATAATATGCATCGATTTATCATAAATAATTTGTCCATTACTACTTGCAAGTCTCACGGCGTGATTTTCTTTTTAGTCTTAATGCACAATATGACACAAGTAAAAATAATTCAACAAACAAAATTTCCATGTCAAAATTAGGATTCCATAATAACTCGATAGTAGCACTAGCATTAGAAGTAGTAGAAGTATAGTAGTAGTAGTAGTGAAAATAATAACAATAATGATAATAATGAATAATAATCATTATAATAATGATGATGATAATAACAATAATAATAACAATAATAGTAATAATAATGATAATAATGATAATAATAATAACAACAACAACAACAATAACAATAATAATAATAATAATAATGATGATGATGATAATAATAATAATAATAATAATAATAATAATAATAATAATAATAATGATGATGATGATGATGATGACAGTCATTATCATGATCATCATCATAATGTTAATGATTAACATAATAACAGTAATACTAATAATAATACTTATAATAATAATAATGATAATATCAGTTATGATAATAATATATATATATATATATATATATATATATATATATATATCTTGTTTTCCCTGGGTAGCCCAGTCAGAATTTATAATGTTATCAAGTAGGTCCCTGCAATTGTGATTAGCCCGCTTTTAAGCCCGGCTCCCGTGATAAGGCGCTCTACAGTACTGGCAAACGTCGACCAGAGCCTCATTTTTCAAAGTTTCTTTCTCGAGTACCTAAAGTATTATTTTGGGCCAGAAGCAATATCCATCCGAAGTGTCTGGGCACATCAAGTGACGTAAAATAACAGAGAAAATATAACTATTGGTATAGAAGTAAGTCTTAATATAGACCTTTAGATCATTTTTGGAGTGTCCTTTCAAGTGTATTTTCAAAGGCACTTAAGAAATAGAATATTCCTGTCCTTATGACAAGACCAAGATTTCTTTTTTGATCGAACACTTGGCTCCGTTTTCAACTGTTCAAGGCTACACAGGTTCCACAAAATCCACTGTGTTACACGCAGCTCATGACCTTTTATTACTGCGCCCACACACCTAGCGCAACCTGCAAAGGCCACTCGAAGGTCGGCGGTGCGTCAAGCCAAAGTTCTCCTGAAGAATCTTGGAGAACATTTGAACCAAAGGTTAGTCATGTAAAACCTCCCTAGGGAGCTAGGGCAGGTTTACACGTCTACCATTGTTCGAAAAAATAAAACAATCTTGTTTTGTTGGTCTTATATTCATTGCAAGAAGTTGCAACAAAAACAAAATTAAAAAGAATAAAAAAATAAAACCCACACAGACAACTTGTAAAAAACAGTTGGAAACAGAGCGCCATGAACATTAAAAAGATTGACACTTTAATATGTTTTATAAAAATACAAACGTATAAATGTTCATTTTTTAAAAAATCTGTGTAAGGGAAAGAGAAAGAGAGACAGACAAACAGACGGACAGAGTTCTGATTCGAAATATTTTGAAAGGGGGGGGGGGTGATAAATACATATTTTGCTAAAATAATTTAACTAGGGCTTCATTAAGAAATGATGACCTTAAATTAAAAAAAAAAAAAAAAAAGATCCAACATAGCGGCGCGGCCTAAAGCCTGAAGACGAGGCATCCTTTGTTCACGTAATGACAGCGTCAGTAACTGGTATGGTCTTTTGCTCCTCATGAAAGAGTGATATCGTTTTAAAAATAATTGCAAATAATAATTCACAGGCTTAATTAGCGCAGGTACTGACGCAATCAAAATTGAAAATCCTATGTAATGTAACATGAAAGAAATGCATTTAAGATATATTATGTACAGTAATCAAGATTTATTATGATATAATATTGAATGGAGTTGAATGGAATACAAGGGTATATCGCACAAGCTGATGAGCATATTGCACGAGTCGGCACGACGAGTGAAATATTTTCAAAGCGAATGCGATATACCCTTGTGTCCCACGAAAGAAAAGCCATTTACTATTATTATTATTAATTTTATGAAACCTATAGGCTTTTTACACTTGCAAAATGTTGTTTAGTTCCGTACTATCGGTGGGGTTAAACGATGATTTAGCCCCACAGAGAGTTCGGGACTAAGCTTAGCCCACTTTCTGTTCACGTTGCATTTTACCAAAGTTGGCTAACTCCACGATAGTACCGGATTATATCAAAGCAGGATTAGACTCACCAAAGGATGGGCTAAGCGTTCTGGCAAGGGAGATAGTACTGGAATAAAACTGCAAATGAGAACAGCAAAACTAAAAATTGTCAGGGGTTAAGGATAGTCCGGGGTTTTCATGCTGAAGTCAATACAAAAACATAAAGACATGTAATGGTGAAAATTGAGTAACTAGGTTTCATGGAATTATTAATATTAATATTTAACATTGCTTTGCTAAACTACTCACTTTGAAAGCAATATGCTCATCACCTCGTGAGATATACCCTTGTATCCTACTCTAGGCCATTCCATACTATATAATCATTTATGATGATGGTTGGCAGTCTGATGGGAATTAGCCCTTATAAGCAATTAGATATCCTATAATTCATACAATCTCATTCTACTGGCAGGTTAGGGAAATATCCATTCATGTATTTCGTTGAATAATTTTTTTAAATATGGGTTCGCTTCTGGGAAGCTTCCCGGTAATGATAATTTTGTTCTGATATTAGTTTCATGATTATAATTGGAAATATGTTATTAATACATTTTTCGTAAAAATGATATACCCCCATACCCCTACTCTAATTCTCGGGATAGATGTAATCGTCAGTATGATACTGTCACTATTACCCATGACGTCACTTCTTTTTTTAATGACCAAAGTGAATCTCTTGTGATTGTACTTAAAACCTTCGTATAGGATTGTTTTTTTTTTTTGATATTGTTGCAATTATTGTCAAAAGACATTAGGTAAAGTCTAATTATTTCTTAACTCTTTCAGTGCCGATGTCACGTATAATGTGACAGAGAGACTTGTCAATTTCATTAACAAATTGCTCGACCACAGGAAATGTATATGGTGGTCAATGTATATCAAAATTTTGAGCATAAATCAAGCATTCTAAATAATTACAATTATATGCTACCATAGAAATCTTCACAGAAAATGGCAAATTTTCGAAAAGATATTACCTTATTTCAACATTAAACAAATAGTAAACAAATGAGAAAACAAAACGTAATGGACAAAAAAGAAACTCAAATATAGTTTTCAATTATTATTTTGCATATATTTGGGTAAAGTAATAATGTTTGGTATCAACAAAAAAGGTAATAGATTTCCTACAAGTTTTGTACGCAATATTTTGTGAAATAATAGATGGTTAATGAATAGCAGACATTTGAAATGTAAGCATTGATCACGTTTTGGTAAAATTTTGAAGAGAGCTAAACCCCTTGGCACAGTAAAAGTTAACTATCCTACCGTTAAAAGTAATCAAATAACCATCCCTCGGTCCGCCATGAGGAATGTATCCATTGTAATTTTTAACTTTCTCCCATGTCCCAGTCTCGAGAGACATTTAACAATTATTTTAAAGCTAGTCTTGAGTTATGATCATGATAGTACTTTTGAGAAGTACATGTGCTGACTTAAATCAGCAGTGAATATTTTTGTCTTGCAAGTAGATAGTAGATACTTTGGACTAGCAAAGAATGAACAAGCCTAATTAAAGAAAGATCTTTAAAACGAAGAGCCAAATTTTCATTTTTATTTCTTCTTTTTTTTTTTCTTTCTTTTTTTTGGGTGTCCATCCCGAATATCTCGCATTACCCTGTGTTAAAATAAAAAGTTTTAAAATTCAATTGATGCTTTATAATGAACCAAGTTAGAAGATTTTGGGAAAGAAGTACGCAGGAACATTTTTGTCATATGAGGCTTTATATCATCAAAATAAAAGAGTCAAATCTTTATCTTTGAAAATCACGCGGGGTGAAAAACAGGGCACATAAATATAGGTGTATGGGACTAAACTCGCATATTTGGCCTGTAAATTTGGTCCGAACTTTTAATTTATTCCTTGATCTATCTAAACTATTATGACATGCCATGACCATTTTCTTTCATATGACCTTCCTACTATGATATCCTTCCAAATTGAAATAACAAAAGCATGAGAAAGCTCACAAATCATTTTCTACCATTCACCAGAAATCAACCTTCTCGTTTTAATGATGACCGTAAGCATCATTTCATCTCATCTCATTCATTGACTCATATCTAACGTGACGGGCTATCGAACGTCTAATCTGCGTGACGACACAGATTGCTACTGTGGTGCTAGAAATAAGATTGATTTCAATTGAGAGTTACAGACTGTGACAAGAAAACTAGAAAACTTTTCCTTCCTCTGAGCAGGAACGACTGTCTCTGTTTGTAGGTCATTCATTTTGCCCCGGATTTTCGTGCCTTTGTGATTCTTAATCCTTATTGGTGTAGGCTTAACGACTTTAAAACTATAAATGAAAACCCGTTTGCTTAATATTCTTTTTAAGAAGATATAGAATATGTTTTCTATTTAAGCATTGAACAATTTTAATATTTGATGATTGACATGAATTACTTTCACCTAATAAAGAAAATCGTTTCAATTTAAATCAATCTTGCATGAATATTTAAAAAGCAAAACGGTAGGGTTTCTAAGTGTGTCGTAAGGAGATATAGGGAGTTCCTCATTGTTATTATTATTATTGGCCATTGTATCATGGAATTTTATGTCTAATTTTCCAGTGTTCTCGTAGATAGTTTTGTTTTGAGGAACACAATTCAATAATATTCAATTATATTAATAATGAATTTAATGTTACATCAGTCTGGGAAGGTTGAATATTAAACCAAACAAAATAAAGAAGAAAGAAATAAGAAGGTAATAATATTTCAATAATTACAAAATACAAGATATAGAACAATTTGATAATACTGGTGTGGCTTAATAATGTAAAGGGGCAACGCATACTATGTGCCACTCTGTGAAACATCACTGGAGCCACTGAGAGAAGGACAAGGTACACACAAAACAGTGAACAAAAAGTGTACAAACCACAGTATGAACATAATGTGAACACCACAGTGAAAAAAAAGTACGCATCACAGTGTCAACAAAGGATACACCACAATTAGAATAAAGGGGTAACATCACTAGTCATAAGGACCGCTATTCATAAGGACCACTTATTCATAAGGACCGCTATCCATAACGCGTGACTAAATGAATAGCGGTCTTGTATGAATAGTGGTCCTTCTACATAGCGAGCAAACCATAGACAAATTACCTCGCTATTCATAAGGACTTCCGTTCATAAGGACCACTATTCATAACTATTTATAAAGACCGCTATCAATAACGCGTATTAAATGAATAGCGATTTTCTATGAATAGCAGTCCTTATGAATAACGAGTGGACCCCAGAATAAAGACTGTACTCACAACAATGAGAAATAAAAATGAACTCACAACAGTTTGAACGGAGATCGAACTGGATTTCTATAGTCAATCTGTGTGTTTTTATTTTGTCACCACCTCCCCATTTTCCTCTTCTCCTCTCTTTTTTGTTCTCTCTCTCTCTCTCTGTTTTTTTTCCTCTCACTTCCACACTCCCTCTTCCTCTCTCTCTCTCTCTCTCTCTCTCTTTCTCCTCCCCTTTCCTTATTTTTCATGTTTTATCGCCCTCTCTCCCTTCAACTCTCCTTCTTTCATCCACTTCCACCACGAGATGCCGTAATTAAATTGATGCGCCGAACTGCTGGACGTGTGAGCTGGAGCATGCGCAGTGGCCTGAAAACTCACGTAGATACACCGTCAGTGATAATTTGTGTTCGAGGCATGTAGTTATATCCCCGCGAGTCCTAAACTTACCTGGCATAAACCAGCGCGCTTCTCCAAAGATCCTTGCTGTCCGAAAAAACAAAAACAAAGAGTAGTCGTCTGCCAGAGCTACCAACGCTGTGGTACTACGTACTACCTCCACTAGCCTTTGTCTTAAACATTTTGAAACGTCTTCTGTTGTTTCAGATCTACCCAAGACACCAGGACAATTTTGGTTTGTTTTGTTTGTACATTTGTTCTTTTCCTTTTCTTTTCTCGGCAAAGCAAAAATACTAACTTTCTACAGCTCGAACTTTTCACCTTTTAATTTGATAAATCGCGCCGTATCTCGTGTTTCTTTCCACTCCTTCACTTGATGCTCTTTTTTATGCTGTGAAACACGTTCGTATGACAGAAAATGTATTAAATATCTTCAAGAAACAATGCATTATTAACGCGAGAAGTGGAACAATTCGAGTGGACAAAGAGCGAGTTGTTTGCTTTTAAGATTCAAGTTTCCAGCAGCATGCTGATTTGCATTGTCTGTTGACTTTATCTCAAAGAGACAACTATTCTTCTGATTGTGACACCGGGGTACTTGTATTTTCTTTGGAGGATATTTTGTGGAGAAAATTGTTTTGAGGACATTCGGAAGTGCGATCTCACAGGTTTTCGCTTCAAACTGCACACCTTCCAGCCCCCTTTTTTTTCGCGGGGTCTGACGCATCGTTCGTGCATACGCTGAATGCGGAGTGTCTCGTTGCCTCTCTTACGCACTTAATTTCTCCTCCGACTTTGTTACTTATGTCCCCGACACCCGTTTTAGGTTGGCGCGCTCTCGTTAATCAAAATTGAAGCTCAGACGGCGTTTAAGGTAAACTCTTCACGCCAGGGTAGCTTATTTGCTCATGAAAAGCAAACACGAGAACATGAGGGAGGGTGAGGTCTGATGCCGAGATAACCCTGTTCTCCATCCTCATCAAATTTGTATCGAAGAAAAACAACAAACAACCTTCGTAAACATCGCTCCATCCTTCTCCCGGTTTCTCCAGACCTCAAGAGGTAACGTAGCACACTCTTTAATTTCCTTTTTTCAAAGTCGTTGTATGAAGTTTGTTTCTTGGAACATTTATGCTGACATTGATGAAGTACTTTAGATAACTTGTTCGACTCCTGGTGGTCTGGGTCACGTTTGGTTCTCGATCTGTTTTAACGTTCATGTTTGTGCATCTCCTTCACCCTAGATATTATAGTACCAGTACCTCTAGAAAAAATGGGATGTGATGATGGTGGAGTTTTGGGTGTGTGGGAGGTTGGGGTGTTAAGAGTTCCTATATCAAATTCGAGATCAATATATCGTAAACTCCAAAGATTTCAAGTTTCAACTAAGCATTAATGATGATACAGTTAATGATTGTGGAGCGCCATGAGTATCAAGTGGTAGAGAGTTGAGCGCTATAACACATATAGCTCTTACTTTCAACTTACATGACTTTGTTTATTGTTACAACGGTCATTGTCAGGATTGTTGTTGAATAATTGCAAGACTACACTTTTTTCAAGAACGAATAAAAACAGTCGAGATCAAAGCAAAGAGGCGTTTCAAATACAGATGAAATTCTTTGAATAAGCTTGAATATTTACCGGAACCAGTTGTTTCCTCCGATCAGTAAGAAATTATCAGGATTTAATCAGCTGTGTTGATCAAAGGTTTATAGTATGAAATTCTCGATAAAGATTTCCCTTTTACCGACATTATGCAAATAGGATGGAACGTAAATATATGTGAGTACGTGTGTTTGCGGAGCATGATTTAAGACCTACGTCAAAACAAGGGAAACGAAGGTGTTTACGATGAATGCCAGTCTGGAATGACTACTACTATTAGCAAGATTGATACTTCATTTATTACTCTTTCAGGAATGCCTTTTTTACATCCCGCGACAACATCTAACTTTCCCCATATCCCTCCCTTGTCAATTCTACTTCCTATACCCTCCTCCGCTCATCCGCTTCGCCTATTTTAGGTTTCTACGCACCTATCGCTATTCCACCCCTACCTCTTTCTCTCTCTACCCATCCCTCTCTCTCTCTCTCTCTATTCCTCTCCTTTTCTCTCTAAATATCACGTTCTCTCTATCTCTTTCCCTCTCTCATTGTCTTGAATCTCTCCCTCTCTCTCTCTCTCTCTCTCTCTCTATCACTCTCTTCCTTACACCCCTTCTCTCCCTATGTTTCTAACCCTCTCTTTCTCTGGTTTTATTATTGTACGAAAATAATGTGACGTTACTTACTTACGATGGTTAACAAAACAAAGATGCATAATGGCCAAAACGTAGCCTGAACTGAAACTTGGCTCAAAGAAAATAAAGTGCTGGTGATACATGCTTGATGAATTGGTGGCATGGTAAGGATTAATTTTCTCCATTTTATATATCTGTGTGCATAAAACAGACATCATCCTTGTTTAACGGTCTACATTAAGGGTAGTTAAGTTGACGGATCGGTTACCTGTTTATTCGTGGAAAATCCATTGAAAAGAAATAACTACTAAAAAATTCGCGCCCTTCTACTAGGTTAAGAAAACATTTGAATTTCTGAATGATGATAACTCCGCAGTTACAACTCGAAGGAAATTGAAGTTCAAATTTGTAAAGGTGAATGATGTCAAATTTGTCTCTCGGGTGATCTTTATGATGATGTATATTGAAAAAAAAAACTTTCAAAATAATGATTTGCGCTTGAGGATACTTTTTTTTTCTTCATTGTGTGTGTGTGTGTGCGTGTTTGTGTGCGTGCGTGTGTGTGTGTGTGTGAGTCAAGTGAAGGTTTTGATTATATGTTTTTCAGTTATTTATTCAAAGGACAAGAATACTTCATGTATTTTTCATCGCACAGGTCTATAACCCACACTAGACTTTATTGACAATTGCAATGATTTATTTATGATTGAAAGGTTACGTAAGGTGCTCTGGAATATCCATTATGATGTACAATGGTATTTTTTTTTTTAAATCAATTATTCGTAAAACACATTAACTAATGGCTTTGATGTAACTGAAAACGTAATTAAAATTTCAAAGGAATATTATTTTTTTATTTTTTTGCAAAGCTTATAAAAAGCAATAATTATCACCAAACTTACTCCAGGAATTTGAAATACATTCACTTAGCAATGTGCAAACTCAATTTCGATATGATTTTGTATTTTAAAGTATCATCGATCAAAAGTGTAATAATAAAGACCTAGGACTTTACGAATGATCGTATCTTTCTGTAACTTTTTAATGAATTAAGAAAGTCTTGCATACAGAATTAGGCCTACATAATGATATTCTAAGCTACTTTGAGATAATTATTTTCTTTTTTTCCAGGTATAACACTTCCTTTTTTTTTTACATTTCATTTTTGTATGATAAATAACACAATGAGAAATGAATGTTACATAACGTTTTTTTATTGTTTTGTTTTTTCCAAATGAAAAAAAAAATCACAACAATTTCATGAATCCATGAAAGAGAATGAAAAGTAAATGTAAACAAATGAATGAATGGAATACATGAATACATTTTTAAAAGGCGATCGTAAAGACTGTCGAAAAATCAAGCTAAGGCAATTTCAATAGCCTTGTTCATCACGTATTGAAATGTGCAAACATTACAATTACTTATTATGTAATACGTATAAAATTTTTATTGGACATACAATAGGGTATCGAAATCGCCCTTGGGTTGATTTTTATCGAAAGTCTTAGCGATCGTGTTATAAAATGGTTGAAAAAAAATAAATGAATATTGTGGCGCACACTTCCTGCCCCATTGACGGTTGAAAACGTAAACTGTACACGTGTGCCAAAGATCGATGGAATGATAAGCTAACACGGGTGAAATTTACAATTTAAAGTACCCCATTGATTACTCATTGGCGGTCGGAACAACATTGCGGGGGCTACTAAACCCTCAAATCCCTTTCACTATTGGAATGGAAGGAATAAGACAAATTGAACAACAGAAAAGGGCAGAATATTCAATTAGTTTCCACGTCTTTAATACAGTAATCTGATAAATCAGCGGAAATCATAGATGATAGACGAAGAGGTATTCCTATTGTTTCTCCAACAGATGTTACACCATGCATTTGAAAAGATATCAAAAAATCACAAAAATATATCCACCAGCTGGCAGCTAGGAGTTACAGAATAAAGCCGTGTAGAGCATGGAAAAGGTCCTTTTCAGTAGTTTTTTTTTTCTTCTATGGTAGCATAGTATAAACTAATTTTAATTTTAAACTTATTTTCAGAAATATTCGACTGTGAGAACAGCTTTGCTGTCTTACGGTGCTCATGGTTTTAAGATACAATGAAAATATTATTAGTAGCCTTGCCTTCATTATTTTAGTTAGATATGGTAGAAGTTATGTGAGAGTTGAGCATTTTGCTCAAACTTGAAACAACTAGGCAGTAGTCTTTGAATGCCAGGCAGTAAATCCATCACAATTGTGTTGCATTCCCAGGCATTACAGAGAATGGTTCAATTTTCAACAAATCGATACCTTTATTTTGTTTATTCGGAAAATTTGTAACAGGGGGCCAGCTAATATTGTATTGTATATCATTTACTTTAGTAAATTATTAATCATAGTTAAATGTGTAGACATCCGATTGAGGGATCTTAACATTTGACTGTTGTTAATGTGATCGTTGTATACAATGAATCAGAATAAGGAAAGATTCTGATTAATTCTGGACTAAAAGTGTACACTTTATCCTTAAAGCATTTCAATTTTATTACTTTAACACTTAAAAGCATGCATTTAGAATATGAAAATTAATAAAATGCACATTTCTTTCATTGTTTCTCTGTTGCTAAAAGGAGTAACAATGATACTAACAATATATGGGCAGAAATAATCGAGCTCCATACTCGAGCACTTCGTTTGTCTTATCTGACTGTTTTCAAATAAACGTGCCATCCTGCATCTTATTCAAGTGCCTCCCTATACCCAGGGAACTGTCATAACGAGACAATCAACATGATAAAGATAAAATGCTATTTCTCGCTCAACCAGTAGTAGGTACGGCTCGCATGCTCATCTCTGTTCGCTCTAACCTTTAGGTGCAAAGAACCATGTGTTTTTGGTTTGCTTGTAGCCACAAAAACCGATCTAGGGACGCAATGCCATGTGTATTGCGGAGAGAATTGTCACACCTTTTTTCCTGCTGCATGTCCCGTTTTAACCAGATTATTCAAATGTAGGCATGTTTTCTTTCGAGAGCATGAGAAATATCGGTTGGTCTTAAATACCAATCACCTGATGGAAGAGCAACATAAGACGTTGCTGTAAATAAATGGTATGGTGATCTATATAAATCGTTCACACTATAAAAAGGGCGAATCCTGGGTTCCAAGGCCTCCCCCTGTTTTAAGTCAAAAAAAAAAATTGTTTGGGCAGAATCGTGTCGGATGCAAAAAAAAAAAAAAATTGCTGGATTCGTCACGAATATCAACTACGATACATTACGATGATTCCCTTTTTGCCTTTTATACATTTTCCTCTTCCATTTTTGGACAGTCCGATCCTATCTTCGGCTTTGCAATTTCGGATTACCCTCGATAACTGGTTAGATATTTATTTCTCTTCATACAAAGTGTATATTGATTACTTAGGTAAAATATAATATTTTTAATAAATTATCATATCATATTGAATCATTTTAATTTGTCGTACCCTAACAGGAACGAGCTGTGACCCCTCAGTTGCCTACACTACGCTCTCCCTGTGCCAGGGCATTCTCTATTAAACGGTTAGTCAAGCCGACAAGCCATTTTCCCTCCTAATTTAGAAAATATAGACCTTAAAAAAAACGTGACAACAAAAAATACCTTTCCCGTAAATGCATGGAATTCCATTGGAAGAGTCTCATTATTTCACTAATGATATTAATATCCTACTATTTGTATTATGATAGTATCAGATTTTTAATTAAAGTCGTAACCCTATAACCGTTAAGGGTCAGTATGAAATCTTAATAAGCATGATAAGCAGCTTATCAGAATAAGATGTGCATTATATCTCTCTTAGTTGACAATAGCAAACACATGTAATTTGTACGTAAAATTTAGATGTGTATTTTTTCAACACTGGAAAAAGAGCAAATTTCAGAACCAAGATTAATTATATTAAACTTTGATTATAGATTTGATTTGATAAGCTTTTTAATTTTCTTCTTCTTCTTCTTCTTCTTCTTCTTCTTCTTCTTCTTCTTCTTCTTCTTCTTCTTCTTCTTCTTCGTCTTCTTTTACACCCGTTTTCCTCCTACATTAATTGTCCGTTGAATTTATTTGTTATGTTAGTCAGAATGCCATGACAAAACAAAAATTCAGAATGTATGTAGCACATTTTATTCGGAACTGTCTCCATAAGCAAATTCTTTCCCCTGCTAAAAGAAGAGAAGAGCAGCAAAGTAGGGCATATTGGTCCGTGTATATCATGAAACTTGAGATGGTGGAACTCAAGACCCATCGTGTACTCGACATTTTCACCGCTTTAAAACCAACTTAATTGTCTATGGGGAGCTAGTTTAGAACCAATTCTATTTAACATGTTGAAGATGAAACAGAAAAAATTGATGCATGCAAGCGAAAATTTAACTTATTTACACATTTTATTACGTGTGTAGTTATATTGGCTATAGGCCAAGTAGTAGTAGTAGTAGTAGTAGCAGTAGTAGAAGCAGTAGTAGTAGTAGTAGTTGTAGTAGTAGCAGTAGTAGAAGTAGTAGTAGTAGTAGTAGTAGTAGTAGTAGTAGTAGAAGTAGTAGTGGTAGTAGTAGTAGTAGTAGTAGTAGTAGTAGTCGTCGTAGTATTAATAGCAGCAGCAGCAGCAGTAGTAGTAGTACTACTAGTAGTAGTAGTAGTAGTAGTAGTAGTAGTAGTAGTAGTAGTAGTAGTAGTAAAAGTGCTATAGTAGTAGCAGTAGTAGAAGAAGTAGTAGTCATAGTAGTAGTAGTAGTAGTAGTAGTAGTAGTAGTAGGTAGTAGTAGTAGTAGTAGTAGTAGTAGTAGCAGTAGTAGGAGTAGTAGTAGTAGTAGTAGTAGTAGTAGTAGTAGTAGTAGTAGTAGTAGTAGTAGTAGTAGTTACCGGGGTAGTAGTAGTAGTAGTAGTAGTAGTAGTAGTAGTAGTAGTAGTAGTAGTAGTAGAAGTAGTAGTAGTAGTAGAAATAGTAGTAGTAGAGGAAGTAGTAGTAGTAGTAGTAGTAGAGTAGTAGTAGTAGTAGTAGTAGTAGTAGTAGTAGTAGTAGTAGTAGTAGTAGTAGTAGTAGTAGAATTAGGAGCAGTATAGTTCAATTAGCACTGAATATGCACTGGAATTAAACTCCTTATATATTCTTTGTGAAAGTTGTGAAAGCAGTAAAGTAGTAGAAGTAGTAATGATATATAGTAGAAGTAGATGCAGTAGTAATAACAGCAGCAGCAGTAGTAGTAGTAGGAGTAGTAGTAGTAGCTGTAGTAGTAGTAGTAGCCGCAGTAGTAGTATTATCATTAGTAGTAGTAGGAGGAGGAGGAAGAGGAGGAGTAGTAGTAGTAGTATAATTAGCACCAAACATATTATTCTTAGTGGGGTTGTTTCCCTCTTATTTATTTTCTTTGTTTGTTTGTTGTTGTTTTTTCAAGCAAACAATTTATCATTAAATAACAACTTGAAAAAAAATAGCTACATCCTTGACATGCTTCAGGTGGTATATCATAGCAGATGATCTTTTAACCAATTGGCTATTGAATTATCTCATTCTCATAGGCTCAATAAAAGGAACCACCAGTTCCCGTACGTAGTGGCTTGACGAATAATGAAGATTAAAAAAAAAAAAAGATACCTGGCCACTATGAACATAATCGATACATTCCCTCTAATAAGAATAAGGAAACTACAGAGAGAGGGATGAGGGAGATGAGATAAAGACACACAGGCAGATAGATAGAAAGAAAGAAAGAAAGAAAGAAAGCGAAATATGAAACAAACAGAAAAATTATATTGCTATTGGTAAAAGAGAAGGGAAAGGGAGGGGGGTCGGATTTTCTGATCCTGCTTATTTAGTGGAGTAAGTGTTTGCAAACTCTTTTCCAAAGAGCGTTTACACAGCTAAGGATCGCCCTTCAACTTGGGCGTTGAGAGCCAATGAAAATGATTCATGCCGTTCTTATACTCGAGTCAAGTGCTCTAGAGTATGTCGAAATTAATGGCAACACTCTTGCTTATATTGACCTTCATACGAACGACTAACGTATCACTGGTTGAATTTACTGGCGGGAACGAGCAGAATCCTTGCAGTTTACATGCATTCTCTGACTTAAAGATATTGTTCAGTACTGTCCATGCGATCGCATGGTGACCAGGGAAAAAAACTATCTAGTAGAGATTTTGCGAAAGATTGACTATGTAGTAAATAAGAACTAGTGTGTATTGTGAGATTGCGAATCAACAGATCAAATCTTACTTAAACCTTTACCTACGGGAACCAGATTGTCCCTGTATTAAGCCTATGGATATGAGAGAATTCAGTAGTCAACGGGTTAAAATCACATAAAGTGAAACGCACATGAATATAGGTATATGGGACTACACCCTCATGTCACATCATATTACGGAGGGGGAAATGGTCAACTTTCGAAAATTAGGTAATTTCAAGAGAACTTTTTTGTTGTTGTGATTATCAATTAATGAAGAGAAGCTCATAAATTATTTTTCACCCTTTTCAAATAAAATTAATCATTATCTTTACTTGTTAAAAAAGAGGAAAAATACTGCGAGTGAGTAATATGCTCAGATGCCCAGCATGTGATACCGTAGTGCCAGTTGATAGTGTCACATATTTATTGTTCTTAGACTAATATTTTTTTCTGACCGAGAAATAATGGATTCTATGTAACTTTAACTGAAATAACTGAAAGGGAAATAAACTAAAGTTATAATGCCAAATTTCTATTGAATAACTAATTCAAGACAGAATCTGATTTAGAACACATTTCAGACCCAGTGTTTGTGAGTTTCTTTGTTTGTTGTTGTTTTTTTCTTTAAAATCTTACTTGTGGTATGCATGAAAAAAAAAAACAAGAGAGGAGATGAAGGAAAAGTATAATGATGATAAAAACCAAATGGAACGAAAATTATGGATTAAATAAATGCTTTTAAAATTAATGCATAATGATATTTGCCAATATTCATTGAAATTATATGTAAGATTTTTTTTTTTTAATAATTACAGTAAGGAGAAGATAAAGGAATGGGTGAAAATTGGGGAGGGAAACATGATGGGAAAGACAGGGAGAAAAGAAGGGAGAGAGGGAGAGAGAGGAGGGGGGGGGGTGAAGGGAATCAAGTAATGTGGTGACAACACAATTTCAACAAACGTAAATTGCATAACTGATACAAATATCTTTGCCATGTCAAAATTATACTTGTGTCTCATTTTAATATCATCTAAACTGCATTGCCTTTCTTCCTCGAGTTTATAACCGCAAACCTCTAAAATGCCCTTTCGAGCAGCAATGCAAATAACGAACAGAATTCTTCTCGCATTCATGAAATTCGAGAACCCCAATGAATAGGGAGATAAATGAAAAGCAGTGATGAACTTTATGCAGAGTTTTACCAGGAGTTGCGTGTAAGCAAGAGTATAATTATATCCCTATTATAAGAGTTTATTTAAGGTTTAACCTGTACAGTAATTTTATCTTATATGATATCAATAATAAAAATTACACAAAATATTAATAATGATAACACAAATAACAATAACAAAGAATAACAGTAATAATAATGATAACATTAATAGTAGTAGTACTATAGTAGTCGTAGTAGCATTAGTAGTGGTAATAGTAATAGTTTAATTTAATTTCAAATGCATGCAACCTTTCAGAGCGATATACAACTATGTTTACAGGTTGGTTAGTTTATCCTGTGGTAATTTTCATTTTAAGCAACATGATTATTATCAATGTAAAAAATTACACAATTATTGCATTATCTCAAACATGTCTAAAGCGTAAATCAATTAAGTCATAATTCAACAATTTATCAACTTTATTATCAATGAGTTTATTTCAAGTGAAATCGCATATGAGCTTAAGTCGTTTGAATTATAAAGAAGATGCAGCATTCGCAGAAGTTTAACATTCATACAGCAGAAAATATCGTTAATAATTCTAGAAAGGTGGATTAATGTTCCTTTTTGTTCCGTCTACCTCATCAACCTGACATCTGTAATTTTCTTTGGACAGCAATTGAAACACAGTCGCAAGATCTCAGAGTACAATGAATTTGGATAAATTCAATAGTGGATATGGCCCGAAAGATGTCAAGTTAAAATAAAGCCTTAGGGCTAAGCGCAATTCTTACCTGCATTATGCCAACATTGCATTGTCTCCTAATTTGAGAAGTTATACTCCAGAAAATTGTAAATATTTATACTTACACCTGTCACGAAAATCTCAAGCATATATCTCGTTAAATGATGGTCTGCATATAATATCAAATAGTATCTATTTTCATCTTTTAATAACTAGGTAAATTTTATTACATTAAATTTTACATACAACTATCAACCTTTTTCTTATTGTTATTGCCAAGATGAAAACTTTTAAGTCTACCTTGTTTTTCCCCTGTTAATGTGTCTGCTCCCGGCATCGTTCGCACTCTGTCCCATCTCATTTCAGCCACTAAATGCAACACGAAGGGCTTTCATGTCCAATTTGTCGCCGGAGCGTAATTTCACAGATTTTCCGCTGTTTTATCGCATTGCCACACTTCATTCTCACGAAGTACCCTAATTTATTTAATACCATCCCTAGTACATGTAGCTGCTAATACGGCAGGGCAAGTTGGATTCGGTGATTATCATTGTCCAATACGACCTCCATCCAGTGTTTTCTCCTATCAAAACTGATTTACGTACAGGAAGCTTAAAATCCAAGAATTTTTCCTTGTGTTAACTATGTAAAGCCGTAATCGAAACAAATTCCATATTTTTCTTTCCAAATTTTATATTTTTGTTTTGGCCACACTTTACCTTTCTCTGTCCAATTCACCATACGGCATCTCTCTTTCTCTCTCTCTCTCTCTCTCTATCTATCTCGCACTCACTCTTTCTCATATTAGCCCGGTTCCATGACATTTGCTCCTGTGACAATTGCTCCGGTCTAACTTTGCCATGTTAATCCTAAACCTAAACCTAACCCTAACCCTATCACTAACCCTAACCCTAATCCTAATCTTCACATTGTCCTGAAAAAAATAACAAATCATGACCTTGACCTTAACCCTTGACCTTTCGAGAAATGGACGGCGGAGCAAATGTCTTGTCACCATTAGCCCTCAATCCCTCTGCCCCAGTAGATATGAAAAGTATTAACTCCTTTTGTCTCTGTTGCACCTTTTGTAAATCTGTATATTATTGTCCTTTCCTCTTTCTGTACCTTCCCCTCTCACTACCTTATCTCTTATCTCTCCTTCCTCAGTTTAGTGTTGTGTATCTCATCTCTCTCTCTCTCTCCTTTTCTCTCTCACTCTCTCTTCACTCTCTCTCTATTTCTCTCTCTCTCTCTCCATTTCTTTCCCGCGCTCTCTCTCTCTCTCTCTCTCTCTCTCTTGTTTCCTATTCAGTACATCTTTCAGATCCATCGTACAAATTCCTAGCGATGAAAGAAGACCCGAAAAGAATTTAATCATTTAACAAATTACCCATACGATTATCAGAAATTGCTGTCGGTCTCAAACAACACTATCAAGTGAAGAGAAGAAAACGTGAACAAAACATCCAGAAAGAGGAGAGAGAGAGAGAGAGCTATAGAAGAAACTTCTCTAAGGCTAACACTTGTCCCACCAACGACTCCCTCGCTAGATGGGCTAGATCAGTAAAAAAAAAACCATCCAAACAGAACTTGCTAATGACTTTCATATGAAAGCGTTATTAATTAGGCCCCAATCCATGTGTCATTGATCACAATCGTAGATTACAGAGTTACCTAATGCGGTCGAAGATCATCATTCACTAAAACTACACCGTTCCCCATTTACTACTGAATATTGTGTCATTTAAGCAGTACTGTACCTATCTTTTTGGAGTATTGCAAACCGTAAAAGAACCTCTTTTCCCCCTCACGCTCTGTAACTCTATCTCTCTCTCTCTCTCTCCCTCTCTTCATCTTCTTCCACGTACATTTCAAAAGTAGAAAAGAAAATACAAACAAGTATATTTTTGCCATTTTTTTCAACACTGGTTTAATTAAAAAAATATTTATTACAATTAGAATTAGAATTTCGACACATAAATGGATCGTGTTTAAGATAACTTACAATTTAGTAAGTATTAAAGAAAAAGAAAACATTTATGATGCTAGAGACGTTTTTGTTTGAAAGACGTATACAGAGAAGTTCTTAGTATATAGGCTGTAACTTAAAGACTGGACAAGTTATCCAAATACCTTAAGTTCACCCTTTGACTTTATAGTTGCTTGGTGTACTGAAAGGACGTAGGACCTACAACTGGTGTAATAAGTAAGGGAACATCTTAAGGAGGTGTTATATCGCTTAACACGTGTTATACTATTTGACTCCAGTTAGTCTTTATACCACAGACGCTATTCATTGCCCGTGCGAACTGCATTGCATTTGGGTTTTTTTTATTTTTTAAAGACATACATGTATCATTTTACCTGCTGACTAACATGGCCCTAAAGGATTTTTAAGAATTGGTATACTGTCATGACAATTTTGAAATCGGTATGAGAGGAAAAAAAGCAAGATAATCAATATTCAAAATTAGAATGCTAGAAATTAAAGGGAAATTGTCGTACCAAAGTTGATATACGCGCGGGGGGCATAATCTCTTTTAGAAGGAAGGTTTCAATGGTATAATAATATTTCTATATTTATTTAGTTGCTGTGGTTATTCAAAGAGGGGGTTCGCCCGGCACACAGTATTCTGGATACGCCAATTATGAAAAAAAAAAAGATTCAAGGACATACCGGCCTGTGTACAGGTAACTCTGGATATTTTTAATTTTGAATACATGCATATGGGTCAAGGGAAATGACCTTTTGTTCGAGTTCATGTTGCTTGTCAAGAGTGATTAGAGTCTGTTTTCTCCTGTTACGTTGGTCTGCTAGCACCGAAGTACTGATTTTACTGTTGAAAATAATTGCTTCTTGGACCTGACAAAAGAGGCCAACTTATACCGCCAAAAACAATTTAATGAGTATTAACTTTCTATTTTCCTCCCTCCAGTTCAATTTTTGTTTCCCTCTTTTTTGTTCGTTAAAAGTGCTAGTATATTCAACTTCTTCCTCTCCCTTTTGCGCTACGTATCCCCCATTTTAATTCCCATTGATATGCTTCATATTCACCAACAACTCACGTCAGAATTACCAAGTTAGAGGGATGGGTTACAAAATAAATGCTATTCATGAGGAGGGAGATCGCGATTTGCTTCGCCAGGTACTTAAGCTACATATAACTTTCCATGTTAATTTCTACTTTAAATTAGTATACTTTCCTTAACGGGTAATGTATTTTTTTGGAGACGTGAGTGTGGTTTTGATCTCTTCTCTTCCTTCATTTAAACGACGTTCCATCACCCCTCTTCATATCCTCCGCCTAGGCAGTCCTTTGCCCTGGTGTCTACATTAAACCAAAGTAGCCTCCCCACATCACTAATATAATTGGGAGTTTATTAATAAACGCTCCAATCTGCGGCCTCGCTGGGTTATGTCCGTAGAAGAGGTCATGAAACTTTCCCATCATTTTTTTTTTTCACAGGAAGACAAGATGAATAATATTCAAGGAGATAAGGAGGCTTTATTGGTGGGAAGGTTTGAAAAGCCCAATCCT
Organism: Heliocidaris tuberculata; assembly: GCA_025618425.1. Lineage (NCBI taxonomy): Eukaryota > Metazoa > Echinodermata > Echinoidea > Camarodonta > Echinometridae > Heliocidaris > Heliocidaris tuberculata. The sequence continues at coordinate 19,369,764 of CM046833.1, forward strand.
CCCCAAAATTTTGCGCTGATTTAAAAAGAAATCAGTTTTATAGACCCTACTCTTAACACATTGGAAATGTTAGTCATTTTGCCCTTAAAATCCTTTTTTAAGCGAATATGTAATTCAGTTGATGACGTGGATCTACTAGTTCCTAGGACTGTTGGCAAATGTCATATCAATAATTTGAAATACCCAATATCTCATATCTAATCAAGATCATTGTTATATTTATAGGCAAAGGCCTTGGTGAGTTGCAACTTCTCTAATTAAAATATAAATTAGTTCCACCGTCTCTAAACACTACCAAAATTTCTATAACTGCACTAAATGCCACTTTGTTTAACTCGACTGCGTTCTTTACACTGATAATGAAAAGAGTCACCTGGCTTAAGTTCTGAGGGGCTGTGAGTCAGAAATTTCAGGAAGAAAATGTAGGAGTAGTAGACAAGATGAAATTAATGGTGACCAACTAAAGAAATAATGAAGGGACTGCATCACTAGACAAATAACATTAGAATTATACTCTTTGTTTGTCCATCACTGTAATAACAGTACACACATACACAATTACATGTGCCTTTATTATTTTCTTATAAATTTCTAGACGTTAAATTTCATGTAGAGGAAACCTAGTTGTGTGTCATTCTGATACGCTTTTGGAAATTAATATCATAAAACTAAAAAATAAAAGATATTCATTTGAATCCGTTTCATTTCTTTTAGCTTTTTAGTTGAATATGAAATGATTGACGAAATGTACGACTCATGCTCCGGCGACAATTTCCTAAACTCACCGAATTCTGAATATGGAATCGTGACGAAACACTGCCAATTTTGAGGGAATACATGTATAGTATTTTTTTTTCTTCTTCTCTTCTTTCTTCACGCAGGTGCGACTACACTCTTTGACGACTATTGCACACCGTTAGGGAACGTTAACATAATGGAAAGCTGCCTCCCAAACGTCACTTACTCCCATGGGTGAGGCAGAGAAATTGTTTTTAACCACTAGCCATCAAGTGAAAATTTGTGATCACTATAACAACACTGTCTTGGATCCTTTAGCCTGCCCTCTGCGGTAACCCAATAAATGTACATCATGGATCTTGAAACGCTTACTGGTAACCTCACAAGTTTCGTTGATGATTATCCATTAGGGAACGCATCCAACGACCTAGATTCTAGCAGTGACTACTTCTATTACTACGTACGGGGGATGGTTTATCCACGAACTTACGAATGGGTCTTCTTGGGGTTCTTCTTGCTTCTCTTACTCTTGGCCCTTGGCGGAAACGCGTTGGTAGTCTATGCCGTCATGAGAAACGAGCACATGCGGTCAGTAACCAATTACTACATCGTGAACTTGAGTGTTGCGGATATCTTGGTGTCCTTGATCTGTTTCGGACCAACTGCAGTCGGTGATGTCACGGAAACTTGGTGGCTTGGTGATACAGCCTGCAAACTCATTCCATACTTCCAGGTAAGTCGCCCTCCACAAATTTAGCATATGTTTGTTTTGAAAGAACCAATACAAAATTCAATTCAATTAACACTAAAGGAAGAACTATAGTCGTTTAAGGATTTACACTAGTGCCTTTAAAGAGGTGCTCTACTCCGTATCCAGGCAATGGGGACAACATAAACAACAACAACAACAACAAATGCTTTTAATGTTGAAGTCTGTTTAATTTCAAATAACAACCATCCAGTCATATCAGACAATGTCTTCAAGGTATAAAAATGAAACCCAAAATTTAACCATGGTGTCACTGATTACGCTTTTTGGGATGACGAGAACCTAACCTTAAGTTTCAAAATGACACTGGACTATATATTCTATAATTTTTTTTGAGATACAGATGGGTCCCCGTTGGAGAAATATGCTTTGATATAAGAAACCAGCGGCGATCATCAGTCACGCATGAGGATATGTTTCATTTATACAAACGAGTACTACGAGATATGTAAATTGTATATGTTTACAAGAGGCTGTCACGAAAATTCTTATCGTGGCATGGGATTGATGAATTGGTGTCTGTTCTGTTGATGTTGATCTGGGTGTGAGGTATGCTAAATTATGGCGTGAAAGAAACACAGCCGAGTTGAAACAGTCAACCCATTCATATTGATCTTGACGCTTTTCTTCACTCCACACATTCCAAAACCCCCCTATTAGAGTCACCAAAGGAATAACACATTCCCCATATCACGGTCATAGAGGAAGATAAGTGCAGCGGCTTCTGAAATCTTCGTGATAAATCACACTTACCATCTTGTATCTTATTCATATAAATAGCACCAATAAATATAAATTCGGCTATCAGGACATATTTGTAATAAATCACATTCTGAAAACATACATCATACCGTCCCCGGTCATATTTTTGGACTGGGGTAACGCAAATTTCAGACAAGCGATAAAATATCGAATTTTGGCAGAAAGAGGGTAACTAAGTGAAATTGGCGTAGCACTACGGGGGCAAGTGGGGCCGAAATAAAATGCTTCCCCAATAAAAATCTTTAAAAGGAAGAGAGGGAAAAGAGAGGGGAAATGGGAACATAAGACCTCCAATCTCCTCCCCGTGATACCTCCCCCTAACAGCCCTTGTTAACTCTTTGTATGCCACATGAAATGCTGTTCTATGGGATTTGTGTGTAAAGTCTCTACAAAATTTCAACAATGGCACAGAAAGAGTTAATTTGCTTTATATCCATTGAGTTAGACTGACCCCCACCCCCCCCCCCCCCTGTTTTATGCTGGTGCCTCCTCAATGCGTTGACTCATGATACGTCATAGCATGGTGATATACGCAATGCAGTTCTAGTGATGCTCAACGTCAGTTTTAAGGAGCTGGTTAAGGACAACTACCATCAACACCATAGCGCGATGGCTATTTTTACTGCTTCCACTTCCAATTAATCACCGCATCATCTTGATCATGAATGAATGTTTCATTGTGATCCAGATTGATTTAGGTAACCCGTGTTTAATATTTCGAATTTTATAAAGAGTGTGGAAAATAAGATGAGAAGTATTTTTCGGATCAAATAACCCAGGTGATATGTATTGATTAAACTAAAAGATAGTATTTCAGTACATCAACAAAATAAGGCTCATTTTTAAACATTATGGTTGAAGTATTAGGGGGCCTACATGAATCCTATGTAAGCAGTCTTGTTTCTGATAATGCTACTCTTAATACAACCGAAAAGTACTAAGTTCTGAAACTTTAATTCTTCAATTACCTATTATATTTGGATTCTAATCAATTTCATTTTGAGGTAACTCTCCAAAACAAACTTCTCCTCTAAGCTTCATATAACTATGGGACAAACATATACATGACTACAGGAAGATTCACTATTTGAATTTAGACTCTGACAGAATTAGGGATCATGAGACATGTATTCACTATTTCCGAATCATCCAAACTAAGCTTTGCAACATAAGACCAAAGTGTGTCAAAATGCATTGCTACATGGATGCAGAGAACATGAATTCAGAAATCATAATGTTCTCCACTGTCTATATGATTCAGTGTATGTGTACGTCCAGATTGACGAGGTGTTAGGTATAAAATATCGGCCCATAAATTTTCTGTCTACCGGGATAATATTTCGCAGGTGAAATACGATGAGCATAAATGTGCTTTCTCAATAATCACAGCATTAGGACTTTGTGTTCAATTATTTCGACCTAAATCGAATTAACAATAACTGGTATTCTAAATGAATTTACAATAATGGTATTCAAAATGAATTAACAATAACTGATATTCTAAATAAATTAACAATAATTGGTTTTCTAAATGAATTAATAAATAACTGGAATTATTCGATTAGTTAGCATATATACATCAGGTTATTTTCTCTATAAATCTATATTTTTGAATAAAAGGTTACTCATTCATACATAGGGGATTTTTTTAATTTTTTTTTTTTATTATTTTTTTTTACTGATTCCATTTATCTATATTCCCAGCACCAGTGTAATATGACTATACTTGTTTAAATATTTTCGCATCAGAACAAAATGAAATAGGACAGAAAGATGAAGGGGAAGAGAAAATCTTAAAGGGGAAGTCCACCCTGGTATTAAGTTGATTTGAATAAAATAGTGAAAAAATGGGACAAAATAGTTAAAGTTTAAGCAAAATCCGATAAGAAATAAGAAAGTTATGATTTTTTTGAAGTTGTAATCAATCAAACACAAATTGGCAACCCCGTGACGTATCTTGCGAGCTCTTCTCCCATATGCTCAGTACATAATGTCATAAATTTTAATTTTCTTAGTTTCTGATGAAGGAGTAGATTTGTTTCATACAGGTTTTGTGTAAAAACATATGAACAATGATTATATCTAAAGTGCATGTTTAAATGAATATTTTCTTCAGAGAAAGTGGAAATTAATGATTTTGTGTGTGTGTGTGTGTACAGGGGAAATGGGAGAGTAGCTCGCATGATACGTTACGGAATTGCCAATTAGTTTTTGATTAATTACAACCTAATAAATTCATAACTTATTTCTTATCGTATTCTACACAAACCTTCACTGATCCGTTTCTTTAATTCTTCTGCTTCTTTTTAAAATTAAAATGAAATCATGGTAATCAGGGTGAATTTTCCCTTTAAGACTTTTTTTTTTCACGTTCGTTTCCCAGATGACGAAAACTGAGAACAAATATTAGAGACTCGTTTTTCCTTGTAAATAGAAAATAAATTTCACCTCCCGCAAGAGAGGGAGGGATATAAATGGAGGAGCGCGAGCAAGAAAGAGGACAAAACAAGGAGATGGAAGGATACTAACTTGAACTTGAACTTGAAATTTATTTATCCAATAACAAAAGGTATACACATTTAGAGACTACAAAGTTAAGGATAAAAGGATTCAGAAAATAGCATGGATGCTAATAACACGATAAAAAACTACTTTCGAAATATAAACTCAAGGGCAATTTCAAAGGCCTATTGTACTGCCCACATAAATCAGGTTCGGATTACGTAATACACCATTATAATGTTCGCACATTTCTAAAGGTGATAGACAGGGCTATTGAAATTGTCTGGAGTTTATTTTTCGAAAGTAGTTTTTTATCGTGTTTAATCGAGTCTGGTACCTTTAAACATTAAGAAACATTGTTTGGTAATAGAATAAGCAACAAAAAATGTAATGATAAATATGAAAAGGATTATAGACAAAACTATATTACAAATATAAATGGGTTAAAAGTCAATAAACATTGTTTGGTAATAGAATAAACAACAAAAAAGTAATGGTAAATATGAAGAGGATTATAAACAAAATTATAATACAAATATAAATGGATGAAAGGGCAGAATCAAATATGTAACTTTTTAATTCGATACTTAGTATCTAGAAGATTTTTTTTCACTCATTCATTTAAAAGGTACTCAACTAGTGTCTTTCTAAAGCAAGATATGGATGGCTTTGTCCGCACAGCAAGAGGTAGATCATTCCATTAAAACCATTATTATGACATACATATGCAAGAGGAAATGATATAGACTTGGGACTCGAGAGTAGGAGAAGTGTCTTACTCAAATTAATTGTTTCGGAAACATTCGCCCATTACCGGCGGAATATGCTTCATTATTTCTCACCTGGCCCGCCGTTCATTATTTCGCACGAGGAAGCACCGAGGAGCACGCTTCACATCATGGACGGTTACGCCGCGCCTATGCGGCATTTATTAGTTGTGCGTGTAGAGGAGAACGCAAGGCCACAAGAAACAACGCAAGTCTGCATTTTCAGCTGACAACGTGTGCGTTGCGGCTGTGCGCGAGGGAGAGGGTGAAGTGTGTGTATACCTTTCAGTTTCTCTGCCAATAAGCCCACCTTTTGAATTATTCGTGCGTATGCTTTGTTTCTTTACTTTATTTGTTCAAATGAAAGAATATAAAAGTCATTTTGATAATTCGGTCATAATCACCACCCCAACATAATTTTTACTCAACCATTTCGTCAAATGAAAGCTGTAACTCGTTGAGTTACATGTGGAGAGCTCACTACCTACCTTTGTAATCATCATGAAAATATATGACACAGCATCGGACTAAACATATTGACAAAACGAATGTCTGCAGTGATTCATGCATCTTTCACGCTTCATGATGTGTGCCCATAATTGAGAAGATAGTATTTTGATAATGTAAAGCAAGTTACATATCCGTTTGTCAAAACAATCAACAACAACAACAACAACAAAAGAGGAAGCCGAAATTGGAGATGGTTATCGGCGGACTTCATTTCTTTATCTGGACTCTACCTGGAATAATTAACATAGCCTGGCAATCCGCTGAGCAAAGCATGACTTGCATCAGATTATGAAATTTATGTCCATGGCTATATGATAATCATTCACCAGTGTTCACCATGTTTACAGAAACATGTTGGTGATATCACTACAAAATCATGTTTTCATCTTTCCCGTTATGGACAGTCTGCTTGCACTTTTGAAACAGACCTCCTTGCCAGCGACACAGTGTGAAGGCCATTGCAACTCCCTCTCGGGGCGAGGCCGGAGGGTCTGGTGCTGTCCTTGGGCTTCCCTAAGTAAATTAAGAGACGAAAGAAAACGTGCTTGAGGGACATGCTACTTTGCACGAAGGCGGCACTTCTGGCATGCTACCAAACTGTTTGGGTATAAATTCTCTGACTGTGTTCATGCGTTTATCGATGGTTACATTATGCTGTGTCTTTTGAGTATACTATTTCTGTCATTATTTAGTGCGGAATACAAAAGAAAAATGTCAGTATGTTTAAAGAATTGAACATTGTTTTCTAACATTTCCAAGCAAAACATACTGGAGACGGTTAAATGTGTACAACCTTTTCTTAAAATACTAAACAAGTTTGTATTTGAGATCCTTTAAGAATCAATATGAAATCAAAATCGCTATGTTTTGATTTCTAAAAAGAAAATGTTGACTCTTCTTAATTATCATGTCTTACAAAAAACACGAACATGTGGAATCAGAAATCGGTCCAAATTTATTTATTTTGACGTAGGGGAGTATTTTAAGATCATTCCTTTTTTTTATGGCACACGATTACTACGATATTATTCCACATGAAATGGAAACGAATTTGAAAGCTCACAAACTATTTTTCACCTTTTTCACCAGAACTCAACTTTCTCTCTTTAATACCCCTGTCACACCGATAAATCGACTCCAAACCGACTGACATTCGACAATATCTTGGCCATCCGTAGCGATTCAACCGTTTGTTCGGTTGTTGTTGGTCTAGTATCGGTTTCGTCGGATTGACTGCATGGGGCATTTTGCAAATAAATAGGAAATCGTGTTGGCAGGTCAGACCTCATCGATTTGTGTAAATTAGCCTCCTTTGCTGATTTTATTGTCTCGCTTGGATCGCTCGGCACCGGGGTTTTTTTTTCGTAGTTTTGTTTTGTTTTATCTTCGCAAGCCTCAACGATATTTTTTGTGAGCCAGTAGTATAGCACTCCTTCGTGACGTCCGTGGAAGAAGTAAGGGATGAAGGCTGTGTCAAAGTGTTTGACTGACAGAATCAAAGATTTTATAGTTGCCAAGGTCGGTGAGGTCTGACCACTTTTATAGCTATCGTTATCGGTACATTATATATGCACATAATTTATAGTTATCGATGAGGTCTGACTAGCCGTTAACACACGAAATGACGTAGATGGAGACGGGGTAGTGTACATCGCAACATGCTAATGCCACCACATGTCACCTTAAAGCATAGTCATTAGTACTAAGACAGTATTCACTGTCACTTTCAATGATCTAAATAGAGATTAAACATACCAACGAGAATGGCATGGTGCAAAGTCGCATATTGTAGAGCAATCACACAGAGGGACAACGTTCCCATGGATTTGGCAGGGCAATTATTCAAGTACACGTCGGTAATCTAGTTCCAAGAAATAAAAGACAGCCTGATAACAATTTTATCAAACGGTTAAAACACATTCACCTTAAATTCTAGAGCTAATGTAAAATGTAAGTAAGCATTTTATTAGAATTAGTACCGCTTACATTTGCTCCCCCACATTATAATCTTAGACGTGAAAGGAAAAATAATATATGTTTGCCAGGATGTAATCTTGAAACACTGAACAAAGACATCCAAGGAGGGTTAATACGGGACATGCTCATAATAATGTTACCCGTGGTCTTGGTGGTCATAGAAGTTAATCCTGTTATTATCTCGGCTTTTAGTAGCCGAACTACCTTGATAAGGCGCTCAAGCATTCAAGAAATTTCTTCCCACCAGGTACCCATTTACTTAACCTGGGTGGAGAGTGTGAAATGTAGATTAATGTCTTGCCAAAGGATATTTCTACTGTGGTAGAGATTCAAACCCCATGGACTTCATCGTCCGGTGACTTATCCAACAGATCACGACACCTCCACACATAGCCACACTAGTAAAGCCTCTCACCTAATAAATCTGACGATCTGCAACAGGGTACCCCACGAGCTGAAGACTGAAGTCATGTTGAACTGAATCATGAGTGGGTAGACATCAACCCCTCCTATACTCTTGACTCTCCTGTTGCTAATATATAGGCTAGAATATTAATACATCTCAGTTTCATTGGAATTATTTCGCGTGGGAGACAAAAGAGGGCTCATGAAGTATCGTGTCGTAACATCGATATTGTGGGCGAGGGACAGAACTTAAAAAAACCTTGTTACAGACTAGCACTAAATATTTAAACCGATTATACCCTATAACATTTTAAAACGATAATTATCTACTAAAATTTCAGCACATCTGAATTTTATTGGAATCATTATAAAACAATCCCGAGAAGAAGACGAGCTTGAGCTTCAGAGCTCGTGAAACATCGTGGTGTAACATCCTATTGTAACATCGTGATTGTGGACAAGTGGAAGGACTGAACACACCATTGTTGCGGACAAATACCTTTGATAAACAGGTGTATTTGTATGGATGACATAACACTTAATGATTATCGACTACTAGTCAATTTGACAGTCCTATGTAGACAATAGTGAACCTAGAAAGTTATTTCCTTTAATTTTTTTTTTTTTTTTTGCGTGTGTGTGTGTTTGTGTGTGTTTGGATTTTTGATCCCATGTGGTCTCCAAACAATTTTAGCTTTGTTGCCGAAAATTAACTTTAGGCAATTTGCATAATTTGCATTATAAAAAAACCATTATGTTGTTCTTCTTATGCAATACAACCTGTTATACGACGAAAGGAGGCTATTTCAGGGAAATGTTATATACATGTATATATAAATATATATATATATATATATATATGTATATAATTATCATTATTATTATTATTATTATTATTATTATTATTATTATTATTATTATTATTATTATTATTATATCACAGGTTTCATTGTATAAGATTAACAACACCGTTAAGATTAAGTGCAGCGCGCACACTGGGCGTAAGTTGACTTACGCTTTTCACTATGCCTATACATTTGGCCGTACAGATTTATGCAAATTATGCAAAATGCCCAAACTTGCCATTTCGGCAACAAAGCTGAAATTGTTCGGAGACTAGGAGGGATCACAAATCAAAAAAAAAATGAAAAATAAAAAAAAATAACAATAAATGAATAAAAAATAAAAGGAAAGAACTTTTCTAGGTTCAAAAAATGTCAAGTCGACTATTAGTTTCACTGGAATCATTAATTTTAGTGCCTAAACCACATGGGAGACAAGCTTTAGCTTCAGAGATCGTGAAATATCGTGTTTAACATCGTGAAGTAACATCTTGATTGAGGGCGAAGAAAAGAACTTAAGAAACACTTATTGCAACCTAACACCATTCTAAATAAAAGGAGGGGGGCGCTGAATCCTGATAATATATCATTTCTTTTCTTTCCATGAATCACATAGTCCTGACATATTTTCTTATTTTGTCATTACATCCTTTTTCTTGCATAGTTTTTTTTTTTTTGGTACGAATATCTCAATTCACCATGAAAACAGGAGTGTTATCAGAAGTAATAAAACAAATTAAAGTAACCGGATACTTGTTCTACCTTTTGATATTTAACTTCTTTAGTACGCCACGTGGTTCCTTAAAATCTATTTCAAATTGAAACCACCAGGGAGACGAGCCGAAGAGACAAGATGAATTTGCCTACTATAAGAAAACACTACAGCCTCCCCTTGGACTGCCTTAGAAGAGCCATTACATGCATCAACCTGTCACGTCCTCAAGCTCAAAGCGTACAGTTCTGAGAAGTAGTCGGCTTCGTCTTATTTTTAGAGTAGAAAAGATGAAGGGATGGTTATTCCTGGCTTAAAGATTACGTTGTAATTTTTGTATTTTTGTTACATGTTGTCAAGCTAAATTAGCTAAATGTCATCACACCCCCCCCCCCAAAAAAAAGGATGAAATTAAAATTGGTGGACCTGCTAAAATTACGTAGACCAACATATCCCATCACCCCAAACTTTGTGTTCTTATATTTGGTTGCAATACCTTAATGTTAGCGGACGTTATTAAATAAAATTTTGATATACATGTAAATGTAGAGTGTTTTTCTTGTTCTACTACCAATGCACCAAGGTAATTTTATGAAAACCAAATATATTTAGAAGTATAATGAGCTGACCTCATTTGAAAATAATTATATCAAGGCCGCCTGTTGGTAATCACAGGTAAATCATGTTGATACATTTACAAATGTTTCCCACTTTTTCTTTTCCTATATTCTTCTTCTTCATCTCCTGCTTTTTCATCTTCCTCTTTTCTTCTTCGTCAACTTCTTCTTCTTTCTATTCTTCTTCTTCTTCTCGTTCTCATTCTTTTTATGACAGCACGTGACGGAATGCGTATCGATCTACACATTGACTGCAATTGCCGCTGATCGATACCTAGCCATTTGTCATCCGCTCAAATTCCGCATCCGGGCTTCTAGAACAATATTCATAATGATCGCCATCTGGATCTGGTCTTTTATTGCTGTTTTACCACAGGTATTTCTATTTCTATTTTTATTATTATTATTTTTTATCATTATTATTTTAATCAATATTCCTTTTTAAAAAAGGGTTCACAGTATTCCACAGTAAATTTTGGTTACGTATTGATCTAAATAGTTTTTAAATCTCTATTACTTCATGAAAAAACACGATTGCAACGACTATCAAGAATCGTTACCATAACGATATTTGTTACTACCTCAATCTCATTGGGGATTGGTCTTAGAAAGAGACCTTGGGCCTTTGGCAATCCCCCACATATACTATATTCATATAATTTGATGTCCTGTTTTTTTTTTTTAATCGCATGTACTGTAATTTTCATTATATGGTTTATTCTCATGTCTCTTGTTCTTGTCCATTTTGCCAATTGCAATTTTTGTTTTTTGTCTTTTATGACTTATGTGGAAATGAATGAATTTGATTTAAAAAAAACAAGAAACCAAAACCAAAACAAACAAAAAAAATACCTTAAGATATTTCATAGATCTAGGCCTAGACCAACGTTATACAAATTAAAACTTTAAAAGTGGTGTTTGCCCGAATATCGGAACTTTCAAAATCCTCGGTGTGTGTGTGTGTGGGGGGGGGGGGTGCATCCCATTGCCGAAGGGGACGCCTTTTGCCCGAATATCGACTTTTCAATTTCTAAATTTTTGCGAGAGAGCGAAGCGAGCGAGAAACTTTTTTAAACACTTTTCGAAGTGAAAATGTACAGAAGTCACATTCAAAAGTTACATAATTATCTGGGAACCTCACTGCCCAAATATGTGGATATTCTGGCACCTCGCTGCCCGAATATGAAGTGGTGGTTGCCTGAATATCGGAACTTTGAAAATCCTCGAGGTGGGGGGGGGGGGGGGGGGGGGCTGCATCGCATTACCGAAGGGGACGCCTTTTGCCAGAATATCAACTTTTCAATTTCTAAATGTTTGCGAGTGAGCGAAGCGAGCGAGCAAAATTTTTAGAAACTTTTCTAGGTGGAAATGTACAGAAGTTACATATACAAGTTACATAATATTATCAACTGGGAACCTTGCTTCCAAAATATTTGGATATTCTAGCACCTTGCTGCCCGAATATGAATATCGGAACTTTGAAAATCCGCGGGGCGGGGGAGGGGGCTACAGCCCATTTCCGAAGGGGAATGCCTTTTGCCGAAATATTAAAATTCCACTGTTCCTCCGAGCGAGCGTAGTGAGCGAGGAAAAAAAATTGGCCAGTTTTTCCTTATTTTCCTTCCCTTCACTTTTCTTTTCCTTCTTTTCTTTCTGCTTTGTTTTCCTTTCCTTTTCCCTTTTCTTTTTTCTTTTTTTTTCTTCTTTCTCTTTTCTCCTTTTCTTTTCAACCACAAAAATTACCCCTTTTAACCCTTTTTTTTTAAATTAAGGGGGGGGGGGTTCGCACGCACCCCGCGAACCCCTAGTTTGTACGGTACTGTACGTTAAATCCAGGTAGGGTTAAGTATTGGTGTTTTTGAATTACCCTTTCTTACCTCCGTTTAGCTTTTACATTCGTTCCCGTCCGAGTGAGCCTTTGCCGTTTTGGGTCACAGCGTGTAGGTCTGGCCGCATTGCAGCGAATGCGCCATAATTTAGTCCCATTAAGTGCATGATTTCCTACATGTATTTATTAAACAATAAATGTAAGGTTATTGGCTAACTGTAATAGGCCTTGCCCTTGACATTAAAACAGGTTTGTTTGTTTGTTTGTTTGTTTTTTGATAAACCGGTATCTACTTACTCATTTTCAGAATCAATTGTCACATCAACACATGAGTCATCACGTTGCTTTACTGCCACGTTACAAAATATTACCTCGGGGTGCGGTGAGCATGTATTCGATTGTAATGCATGTAGTTCTAGGCCCATAAGTTTTGATTTGTATAAAGTTGGTATAGGCCTATGTTATATAGGCCTAGATCTATGCCGCGCGCACGCCGGTGGAAGCTTAAAGGCCAAGTCCCCCTGATATTAAGTTGGTTTGAATAAATGGAATAAAATTAAACAAGCATAACAGTGAAAATTTCACTGAAATCGGATGTAAAATAAGAAAGTTACGGCATTTTGAAGTTTTGCATTATTTCATGAAACAGTCATATGCATAACATGGGCGGTATGGAAATGAGTGAACCGATGATGCCCCACACTCACTTTTCCTTATGTATTTTATTATATGAAATTTCAAATATTTCAATTTTCATAGATGTGATAATAAAGAATCTCTCCCTTGTATCAACAATAATGATAATTTTACATGTTCCATATAAGGAGTCAATTCATGTTTTACATTATTGAAGAAAATAATTGAAATATATGATATATAATAATAATAACATACATAAGGAAAAGTGAGTGTGTGACATCATCGGTTCACTCATTTGCATACGGCCTATGTTATGCATATCACTGTTTCATGAAATAATGCAAAAATTTTTAATGCCGTAACTTTCTTATTTTACATCCAATTTCAATAAAATTTTCACTGTTGTGCTTCTTAATCTATTTATTCAAATCAACTTGATATCAGGGTTGATTTGGCCTTTAACCCGCTTTTGATAAACTATAGTTTGTTTTGTTTTGTTTTGTTTTGTTTTGTTTTGTGTGTGTGTTTTGTTTTTTTTGTTTTTTTTTTGTTGCTGTTGTTTTTGTCTTTGTTTTTGTTTTTGTTTTTGTTTTTGTTTTTTGTTTTTTTGTTTGTTTGTTTGTTTGTTTGTTTGTTTGTTTGTTTGTTTTTTTTTTTTTTGGGGGGGGGGGGTGTTTACTGTTTAAGGATACCGTAACTTTTTCCTCTCATTTTTGAACTGCCAAATTAAAGCTACCAATTACCCAACCGTTTATCAAAAGCCTCTGCTTACACATATACATACATACTGTACGTACAAACATACATACATACAAAACGTTCTTTGAAACTGATCAGTTGAATGCAAAAGAAATTCATGAAAATAAACCATTTTATAAAATTATGTTCTCACTTCTTGATTACAGGCTGTCTTCATGGAATTGGAGTATAACCTCCATACAGCTTATATCAACAAGCCCGTCTGGTTATCAAAGTGTTACGAGGTTCGTTCATATTAATCTCTGAATATCTTGGTACATGTATAGGTAAAATCCTCACAGGGGTTAATGAAGTGGTCATTTTGAAAGTGTACTTAGGAGGGCTTTATTTTAAATTCGAGTTCGAAATGTCATCGAAAAGTTCACATTTTCAAAGATCTAGAAAACATTTATTCGATTCTGGGACAACTATACGCAATGACAACTTCCCCCAGATTACTACGCCCCGGAAAATTATTGCTGTATAATACAGTTACGATGTACGACAATAAATCCCCTCGGGACAACTACCCTCTACAGGACTCGGCCAATTACCCCCGCCGTTGGACAAAAACCCTGAAAAAGTCCCCTAAATTAATGTGGGATGTTGTCTGAGTGGAGTGTAATTAGCGTATTTGAGTCGTAATTTCTTCGGGTCTACTTGCCAGGAGATACTTTTTTCTAGGAGTAGTCTGTCAAGAGGGTATTTGTCCTTCTGGATAGTAATTGTCCTGGGTCCCGTTTCATGAAACTTCTTATCAATGACAAGCTACCATAGTTGTTATAAGCTGTGAAATCCTTGCATCTGGTTGGCTGAGAGTCATAGAAATGTGGCAGTTGTTACTGATAACAAGTTTTATTAAACGGGACCCTGTTATTTACTGTAAGAGGGATTGTTGCATTAGGTGTGAGTTATTCGGGATAATTGGTAGCCCTTTGATTTATTATTATTATTATTAGTAGTAGTAGTAGTAGTAGTAGTAGTAGCAGTAGTAGTAGTAGTAGTAGTAATAATAATAATAATAATAATAATAAAAATAATAATAATAATACTAGTATTATTATTATTATTATTATTATTATTATTATTATTATTATTATTATTATTATTATTATTATTGTTATTATTTTGATGATTCCACAGCCTTAAAGTATACACCAATTCTTATAATATACTGAATAATTAACCTTTCCCAAATGCTTTTATTTTTTCCTTCACAATATAATGACCGGGACTTAATTATATCTTGAAAGCGTAACTGGAAGTATATGAAAATAATATGCTTGTTACGGTAATGTCTTTTTTGCACCAACAGGCTGGCTGGCACAATTCCTTCTGGCAGAAACTCTATTATGTGAGCATCGTTCTTCTGACCTACCTTCTACCGCTATGTGTCATTACCGTTGCTTATGCGATGGTGAGAACTATATCATCATTTTTTATTTTGTATTTATTTATTTTTTATTTTTTTGTTTAATGTCTGCACATAGAAGGCTATTTAGCTGACAAACATTTTTAGAATCATATAATAATACATAGAAATTAAATAAATTATAAAATAAATGTAAGAATCACATATCAAAAAAGCTAATTGAATTCTTGAGAGTATGAAGAACCCAAACTACAAAAATATCTTAAAATGGCATGTATAATTTAAAACTTATTTCTAATGTCTCCATTTTTTTAATCACGAAAATTGATCAGCAATCTTGATTTTCTTCAGTTGTCTGAAATGGATTGTGATACGTGTAAACATTGTTACAACCTTTAATAATATTGTAGGCCTAAATATTGAAAACTGAATGAGAAGCTGCGTCTCTAAACCTAAAGCAATTACACACTATAAGGAAGATATTAGAAATATGTTTTAAATCATACATGCTACTTTTATGCTAATTCATGGCATAATTATTACATGATTGTTATGTGATTATAGGCTACGCTCTTACAAGTCAGTCGTATTAAAGTTTTCAGTAAGAATGCAACGCGGAATAGTATTGTTTTTGACGTTAAATGTAGTTTAAAGTTGAGTTGTACGTCTACCTTTAAAGGCATTGATTAACTTTGCCCAGGATTGAAAAAAAAAATCACTGTTCCCGCTAATGCTGTAATCATAATTGCAAACCTTTAGCTCAGACAGGAATCGCCTGAGTTTTATAAGCTGATCGGTCGTTTATATATCAAGATATTTACGATTGAACATTGATGTCGGGATAGAGTACCACCGAACCTTAAAGAACTCTTACGGCTGGCATATTTCGCTCTATCACAGAATACCGTACGGGCTGGAAACCCGCTCTGAAATCGCCAAGCGCTGGTGCTTGGTTTTTGTGACTGCAGCGCAGCGAAGAAACCGAGCGACTTGCGCTAGCGATTGATTGCGATTTTCTCTTTTTTAGGATAGTAAACGGGTTCCATTTTCTCTCATACTTTCACATATCCTTAATTATATATGTAGTTAGAGGACTGCACACAATTCACTGGCATTTGAGCGGATTTTACAATTTTTCACAAAGTTAATCAATCACTTGAAAATTTGTTCTTTCCATTTTTTTTTTTTTTTGGGGGGGGGGGGGCCAGGTCTGTATGCGGTTGTGGTCAGCGATCCCGACCGAAGAGACCCGCCGAAAAAAGCCGAACGACTCGAGCAACGAAGGGCGCCAAAGCAATGGCAAATCCAACCCGACTAGTAACGGACTGACTCAAGGTAGCAGCAGCACCAAATCTGGGCCGATCAAAACCAGCACTGAGACACAGGTCGAGTCGAGACGGAAAGTTGCACGGATGCTTATTATTGTCGCTCTCATCTTTTTCATCTGCTACCTGCCTATTAACGTCCTTAATACCCTCAAGTACGAATGTTTTTAATTTATAAAATATACTTTTCATGACTAATAGCGTAATTATAGCAATATTTAACATTTCGACAGTATCATTGAGGTCGTTTATTTTTTTTAATTTCTAAATGTTTAACAATTAACAGAAAGCTAAAATGGGCCCTGAAATTTATTCACGAAATTTAAAAATACCGGGTATTAAATGAATAAAAAAAAATTATTATTTTGTTAACCGTATAAAAAGAAATCTTAAAAATCAATAAGATTATTCGCTGATTCTTCAGCATTAAATTTTCAATAACGACCAACAATTGTCCCCCGATTTCATTTCCTCCTGACTATCTGACTGATAAAATTCAGTGCACTTAGAGACCATATTTTACAATTATCAATTCGTGTGATTGTTTTCTTATTATTATACTTATTATTTATTTATTCATAATAATGATAATAATAGTAATAACGTGTCTTGTTTACCCAGGGTTACCGTTTTCAGTATTATATACTGATCTCCCTGAGGGCACTGCAATCATATTATTATCCCGGCTTTAACCGAGCGACCATGATAAGGCGCTCAAGCATTTAAGGAATTTCTTCCTACCGGGTACTCATTTTATTCACCTGGGTGGGGTGTGGCAAATGTAGATTAATGTCGTGCCAACCTACATTAGTGCTGTGGCAGGGAATCGAACCCCGTACCTTGTGATCTGAGTCCGATGACTTATCCAGTAGACCACATCACCTTTACTGCTAGTTTATTAATTTCATTATCATAACTTGACTTTCTTTTTAGTAGAAGTAGTAGTAGTAGTAGTAGTAGTAGTAGTACTAGAAAAAGGGCGTTGTAATATCATTAATTATCATTATTATTATTATTATTGTTTTTATTATTATCATTATCATCATCATTGTTGTTATTATTATAGTTATCATTATTATCATTAATATTATTATTTTTTTATTATTATTATTATTATTATTATTATTATTATTATTATTGTTATCTTTTTTATTATTTGGATTATCATTATTATTATTTGGATTATCATTATTATTATTGATATTATAAGTATCATTGTTATTATTATTATAACATCATCATTAACATTATTATTATTGTTGTTATTATTATAACTGTTCTACTGTTTCTTATCTTTGCATCATTTAGACACATGCAAGTCTTTTCTTTGAACCTCACGCATGAGCAAGAAAAGCGAAGTAACGTCCAGCTAGGATTTGTCTTCGCTCATTTTCTAGTCTTCATCAACAGTACCGTCAACCCAGTCATCTACAACTTTTTAAGCGGTAAGTGTACTCGTTACTACTGAATTCTCTAATTCAAATAGACTTCATACAAGAACACTGGTGTTCCTGTAGGTAATGGCGTAAAGGTAAGAGATAGTTTTGGGAAGCTCTCAAAAACTTTTCATGAGATTTCTTTGATTTTACTTAATAAATAGCAGGGTACTAACATAACTAAGATGCTGTGAAGTTTTTTTCCTCCTCAAGTGAAGTATTTATCGAATGAAAGATGAAAAGTAATAAAAATCCCTGGCCCCAAAAAGAGGGGATGTAAATTCAAACAACAGCCACACACATTACGCACATGGGGATTGCCGTGTGTTATAGAATACGCTACACACAGTGCGAAGCGCTGGATTTATTGTGCGGGGAACCTTCGGGTGGATGGTCTTAGCGTGAGGCAGTGAAAAGCCGTTACCAAGCGTTTCTTACAGATATTTACACTAAAATTTGTTCGAAATCGTGAATGGAATGTTAAAATAATCTCGTACATGTGTCTTATGATAAAACGAGAATAGTATGTGACTATGTTAGATAAGTTTCTTGCCAGTATTTTTTTTTTTTTTTTTGCTACCGAGACTGTCTGTGAGCTTTAAAGAGCAATCCAGCCTTGGTAATAAGATGATTTGTGTGCAAGTAGAAAAATAAGAAGAAGAAGAAGAAAAAAAAAAAACAAAACAGGATGGTGAAAGTTTGAAATGACTTGGACAAGGAATAAGAAGTAATTGATGTTTGAAAAATGAGATCAATAAATCTACGCGAATCTCAAATTGAAAATTTGGCGAGCCGTTTGTTACATATTGGGGGTCAACTCTCCCGTTTGTTGTACCCTAAACATGCTAAAGAATCATTAATTTGTGGTTTCTCCTGTGCTCTTTTGCCCTAGGGGTAGTACTCAAAATATATTGTAGATTGTTATAGGTACTCAAAACAGAAATTGATGGAAACTGGTTATAGTTTTGAAAAAAATAATTTTGTGTTTTGGGGCAAAAGGGGGACTTGTCCACAACTACATTACAGTGACATTTGGCTAATTTGAAATTTCCCATATGTCTTGTGATTACAACTTTCTCGAATTCGCAACTTTTTGTATTTCTTGTCCGATTACGTTCCAACTCTCAAAATGGACGAAAATGGAGATATATATAGAAAAAAGGTGAAAAGTTCTTACGGTCTTTAAGGGAAGCGTACTCAAATGTAAATGATACAATGTAAATACATATTGTTATTATGTTAGAACTAATGTATTCATCGAGCAGTCGAGGCGGCCAGGTATGATAAACGCACTTCCTAATGTCAGCATACAAGTATTCAGTAGGACAACATAACTCCTTTTCTCTCTCTCTCTCTCTCTCTCTCTCTTCGCTTCAACATTAACCGTAGACCTCTTCCCAGTAAACATCAATATCCCAATTCTTTGGAAACAAAGAAAATTTAATGATTGAGACTAAAGTGTGTTAGTCTTTTATTTCCCTGCTATTTCTTTAACCAGCCAAATTTCGGCGCGAGTTTCGGACGGCCTTCGCCAGCTGTGCGTGTTGCCGACAGCCTCAGAGGGACTCCATGGCCATTACGAGCACGGCAAGTCGACGCACGCAACGCCCTCACCCGACGGGGCGCACGAACAGCACCGAGTACATGTTGATGTCGAGAATAAACACTCGAGCTAACCGACCCCAGTCGAGCTCATCGGACTTTTGAGTGATATTTCTTCAATCATAATGGATATAAACCATAGATTGATAGATTTATAAACTATAGATTGATCCACACGGAACGTCCCCCTCTCCCCTGTCCTCCCCTCCTCAGCCCATTTTGAATTGGATACAAAAACTTGACTTGTAACTTAGCTTAACGTTATACACAGGAATTGTGGACTTTCGGGGTTTTCAATTGTGTCACCCCCCCCCCCTTCACGTCAGGACCATTTTGTATTTTGTATCCCCGCACTCAAACACACTTGTTCATTTCAGGGGCCGTGGAAAGTGGGGGGGGGCTGATCTGATTTCACTCATTAATGACAATTTTCGAGCCTTTTTTTCCGAGCTTTTTTTTAACGTGTCTACTCAAAAAGTGGGGGGGGGGGGGTGTGGCCCATGTATTTATTGATAAATTTCATGAACTCACGTAAGGAAATCGCTCCAACCCCTTCATAATTACGAAAAAAAGGGGGGGGGGGAGTAATGAAGTCACTAGTATACGCTACCAAGAATACTGGACTTTCCATCACCCCCCCCCCCCCCCCCCCGCGCTCCGACCATCCTGGATCTGCCTCGATATATTATTGATGCACTTTTGAAGAACTCACATTTTCATCACCATAAATACTCGGACTTGGTGTTTATGGTGATTGAAGATTATAAGAAAGATTACCTGTAGCGATGACCCACACAAGAGTAGAGGGAAACAAAAAAAGGCAAAGCTCACTTAATGTTGGTGAAATGTGTGTCCTTATCAGTTACTCAAAGATAATGAATACCACTGAGTTTCAGAATAAAGGTTTCCAAAGGAGTTTTCAGACTGCACCCTTCAATTTCTACTTTTTGAAATTTTCCTTCCATCCTGGAGCATGAGATTTCTGTGCAAAAAAAAGGGGGGGGGGAAGAAGAAGAAGAAAGAATAGGAGTTAGTGACTCATGGAGGCGCCTAATTTTGACATGGGGGTCGCCGATCATGTGTGCATGAAAACATTGTAAATATTATAATAAGCAGAGTTGTTTCTATCGTATTGTATCAATTAAGTATTTTTTTTTCCATCATGATTTCAGAGTGCAACTCTGCAACTTGATTTTCTTTTCTTTACCAGAATAGCACAAAAACACAGTATTATAATTTTGGGATGAAGTATACACCCGTTGTAACGTTCAGATGGTTAAACAAAGCTCTTTCAAAAGCATATGGAATCCCGTGTTATAGACTTTACCATCAAATCTAACCTCACAGTTCCCTCCAAATTTGTAAGGTTAGACGTAAAATCACAAAAGGGTACAAAAATAAATAAAATAAAAACAAAAAGTGTAAAAGGTGCGACAAAACAAACTGGTAAATGCTCGCACAAGTACCACTGCCGAAGCAACACTGACTGAAAGGGTACCAATTCCCCCCCCCCCAAAAAAAAAAAAAAAAAATAATAATAATAATAATAAAATGCTCTGTGTGTTTGGGGTTCTATGTCGCTATAATAATTATATTCCAAGTATGAGCTTCAAATGACAATTCCATAAAGATTCAATTTTAATTGATTTGGTTTATTGATTGACAGATTTTATTGAACAAATTCCATTCTCGCAGCCCGAAGACTGAATTGCGATGGTTACAATGTAATGTACATTGTAAAAACAATGATACAATATGCAATCAGTTCAGACAATGCTTGTCAATATATGAACTTGATTAAGAATTTAGTAATTATAATAAGTGTTTTCATTATAACTGACATTGCAAGAATATTCATAATTATTTCGTGACAGAGAACTGACTTGTTTTTACACTAATATAAGATTTAAATAATTGCAAATTCATTAAGACAGAGTAAATTCGGTGGAGTAAAAACGGTTGCATTAGCTGTCATGTAAAGAACGGTTACATTACAGACTACTCCTCTTATAATCAACGACCAACGGCTTGTAATGAACTGAAATGTATCGATTATGTGTATACTGAGGAATACAGTATAATTAAAGTATGGTTGTGGCTCGACACTTGTCATTTACGAATGAAATTATTTGCATAGATAGAAGGTTGATATTGTAATATTGGTATGGAATCGTCGTCTGAAACTTTAAAAAACAATGTCATTCAAACATACACCTATTACTAAATCTTTGAGAAGGAAAATAAAGATGATTCAAAATTATACCATTAGAAGAAGTACTATTTATTTACATGTTTACAATCTACCTTAATTTACCACCTAAACTAATTAATCTTAATCAAAATGTTTGAATTGGCATTTGGCAATATTTAAAACAGGTAAAAAAAAAGAAATAAAGAAAGATTCCCTGTCGCTGTCAAACATATCTCAAAACAGTCCCTGGATTCAAGATTCAAGATTCATTTATTTTTCGGTACCAATTCATAAATCATATAAAGTATTTACATTGAAGAAGAAACTCAACATTCAAACATAACGCAAATGAACTTTGTTCTACATATTGTTTTCGAAAATAAATGTTATAAGAGAGAGAGGTTTACACACGTTTTAATTGTTTCTTGATAATAATAATCGAAAAGGTAACGAAAGGGAACTAGCAGAGAAGCGGAGCTTGTAAATAGCATGTTCCCAATTAAAAATCATTATAATTATATACATGATTCAAAAATCTGTTCATTGGTTTGTTGTTGTTGTTGTTTTTTTTTTACATAAAGTATACGTTAACTAACTAACTTAATTAATAAACACACATTAAAGCACGCCTAAATGAAGAAGGTGATCGGGAGGGACCGGTTAATGGAAGAAAAGAGATGAAATCAATAAAGGGAGTAACAGAGGGGGAATAAATCATTTAAAAAACAAACAAAAAACAAAACAAATTAATAAAACAAACAAGGAGGGAGATCAGGATCAAACTTCCGCGTGTGGCTTGTATCCTGGATATTTCTGGAGGGTTGGCTTTCCCTTGTATGTTAGTAAGAGATGTTGTCTTAATTTTCTTTTAAACGTATGATTATTGGGATTTTCAATAATATTTTGGGTAAGGGAATTCCAAAGTTTAGGTCCATTTGTTGTGAAAGTTTTATTGGCAAAGAGGGTTCTTGTTCGCGGCAGGTGATAGTGGCTAGCCTGTCTGGTAGGGTAAGAGTGATGATTATTATTGGATGTAAACATAGAGTTGTAGTTGGGTTCTGTGTGAGCTGTTTTATGTTTTCGTTTATTTTCATCTTTATCCTTAACTGCTTACCCATAGAAGGTCAGGCAAAGCGTTTTTAGGTTAATTTAATATATATTCTGGCTGCATGTACACAATTTCTTTCTTTTTTTAAGTGACTGAAGATAAAGACAAAATGCATTATAAGTGCAAAAGGATGATTACAACAAAAACGACAACGAAATGTCATATAAAATTCAAAGCTTAGTCAGGTTCTTTAAATTTGAAAATCGATTAATGTATTTCGCCCACACTAGTTGACACGGTGGGGATTAAGAAACCACTTTATTCTATACTCTTAACATTCTTCACTGATTTTTTTTCCCCTATAATTTTCTTATAGATGAATTAAGTGAACTTCCTTCTCAAAAAATATAGGGTGACGTTTCTTTTATGTATGTCTTATATTACGTACGATGTTTTTTGTTGTTGTTGTTGTTGTTGCTTCTTTTTTATGATTGGAACAACCGCTTACTTTTACCAGTAGTGATGGATAATCTGGGAGCCTGTCCCCAAATAGTCACCCCATTTTTCATTTCAGATTTGACCCCTTTAAAGTTACTAAAACATCCATGTCATTCACAAAAAGCTTGTCAGCCTAAACGTAGACGTCGGGTCTGGACCCCAGGACCCCCCCCCCCCCCCAAGGGCCCCAAAGTCGGGTCGACCCCCCCCCCCCTCCCCACCAAATCTAACCTATGCACCAGACTTTGTCAGAAGAAAGTTTTATTACTATTACTGAAACACGAAAACTGACAACATTTTCTGTCGGGATGGATTTACAGACGGCCCTTAAAAATTGGGAGAATTCCCCCCCCCCCCCCTTATGGCCCATAGACCAAATATTGTCAGAAGGAAGAGGTATGGCTGTACATTACAATAATATAAAAAACTTTTTTTTTTTTTTTTTTTTTGGGGGGGGGGGTCCATTTTCCCTTCCCTGAAAAAAACTCCGAAATACCCTAGGACCAAGCTTTCCTGCCCCCATACGCACTGGATGTTAGTGGAAAACCGTTTTCTTACATTCCAACTTTAATAACTTCAGAAAGAAATCCTGGCTGATATTTTTTTTTTTTGGTTCCTTCATTTTTTTGTTTTGTTTTGTTTTGTTAATATGATGATGTATAATCATACAAGTTCCTTCTGACAAAGTTTGGTGCATAATGTGTTTGATGGGTAAAATCGACTCGACTTGGGGACCCTTTTCGGGGGCCCTGGGAGCCAGACCCGGCGACTACGTTTAGGCTGACAAGCTTTTTGTGAATGACATGGATGGTCTAAATAACTTGAAGGGGTCAAATCTGATGTTTTGGGACAGGCCCCTGGCCTAAAAAGGTTATATATATTATCTTAATTTTGAGAGTTATCGGCTGGATTTCAATAACTATACAATTACTTTCTGTCAATGCCTCTTAATAGATTTATGCCATAAGAGAAAAGAACTCCTAACATTAAGCAGGGAAAGCTTTGCCGCATTATAGATATGTTTTTTAAGATGTCAAATTGCACAGGAATGTATATATTTATTTATCTACATAAATTCTCATTTGTTGTACATAAATAATCAAATATGATAATATATATGAATGTAAAGTATGATCGAAATGTTTGTTCAGTAGCCGTAAAAGAAAGTTGTTTGTCGATTTGTTTCTATAATAAATTTCAGGATGTATCGCTCTGAGGCTGCAGTTCTTAATGCCTGACTCATTATCTTTGTGTTTGTGTTTTCTTCTTCTTCTTCTTCCTCTTCTTCTTCTTCTTCTTCTTCTTCTTCTTCTTCTTCTTTCCCTTCTGACTCTTCTTCTTCTTTTTCTTCTTCTTCTTCTTCTTCTTCTTCTTCTTCTTCTTCTTCTTCTCCTTCTTTCCCTTCTTCTTCTTCTTCTTCTTCTTCTTC
This sequence comes from Heliocidaris tuberculata, assembly GCA_025618425.1. Taxonomy (NCBI): domain Eukaryota; kingdom Metazoa; phylum Echinodermata; class Echinoidea; order Camarodonta; family Echinometridae; genus Heliocidaris; species Heliocidaris tuberculata. Next base: position 19,394,471 of record CM046833.1, read on the forward strand.
TTCTTCTTCTTCTTCTTCTTCTTCTTCTTGTTTCCCTTCTGACTCTTCTTCTTTTCCTTCTTCTTTTTTTCTTCCTATCTTTCACACAATGTAATGAAAGACAGTGGTATTAAAATGACTATTACAAAATGTAAAAAAAAAATGAATTCAGGAGGAAGGGCTCCTTTAAGAAGTGAAATTGGACATATGCAGTAGTAGTAGTAGTGGTAGTAGTAGTAGTAGTAGTAGTAGTAGTAGTAGTAGTGGTAGTAGTAGCAGTAGTAGTAGTAGTAATAGTAGTAGTAGTAGTAGTAGTAGTGGTAGTAGTAGTAGTAATAGTAGTAGTAGTAGTAGTGGTGGTTTTAGTAGTAGTAGTAGTAGTAGTAACAGTAGTAGTAATAGTAGTAGTAGTAGTAGTAGTAGTAGTAGTAGTAGTAGTAGTAGTGGTAGTAGTAGTAGTAGTAGTAGTAGTAGTAGTAGTAGTAGTAGTAGTGGTAGTAGTAGTGGTAGTAGTAGTATTGGTAGTAGTAGTAGTAGTAGTAGTAGTAGTAGTAGTAGTAGTAGTAGTAGTAGTAGTACTAGTAGTAGTAGCAGTAGTGGGGGTAGTAGTAGTAGTAGTAGTAGTAGTAGTAGTAGTAGTAGTAGTAGTAGTGGTAGTAGTAGTAGTAGTAGTAGTAGTAGTAGTAGTAGTAGTAGTAGTGGAAGTAGTAGTAGTAGTAGTAGTAGTAGTAGTAGTAGTAGTAGAAGAAGTAGTAGTAGTAGTAGTAGTAGTAGTAGTAGTAGTAGTAGTAGTAGTAGTAGTGGTAGTAGTAGTAGTAGTTGGACAACGACGTAGTCTATTTCTACTTCTATTAGTAGTAGTAGTATGAAAAGGAATGTTATAAGTAAACGAAGAATAGGGGGAAGTAGCAATAGCAGTAGTAACAGTAGCAGTAGTATAGAATGTGCAAATGAGCATTCCTAACATCAATGACATGGAAAAAGTAGTAGCATTAGTAGTAGTAATAGTAGTAGTTGTAGTCAGGGACGGCGCGCCGGGGGGGGGGGGGGGGGGTGAAGGGCAGAGGGCCCAGTGTCCCCCCCCCCCCCCCACTTTTTCAAGAACCCAAGAACTCAAAATGCCCCTTTCTCTCTGATAAGTGCCCTTTTTTAACTAATGAACGTGCCCCTTTTCCTTTCTAATAAGCGCCCTTTCTCCTTCTAATAAATGCCCTTTTTTCTCCTTCTGATGAAAGTGCCCCTTTTCAAATCTGATAATTGCCACCTTAATTATCTCTCTAATAAGTACTCTTTTCTCCTTCTGATAAGTGCCTCTTTTCCAATCTAAAAATTGCCCCTTTTTCTTTCTAATATATGCCCTTTTCTCCTTTGATAAGTGCATTTTAATTCTGATAGGTGCCCCTTTTCCTGTATAGTAAGTGCCCATTTTCCGCTTCTGAAAACCGCCGCTTCTTTACTTCTAAGTGCCCCCTCTTTACTTCTGACAAGCGCCCCTTTTACTATCTAATGTGTGCCCTTTTCCTCTTCCGATAAGTGCCACTTTCAACTCTTATAAGTGCCCCCTTTTACCTATATTTCCATCTGTTTTGTTTTGTTTTTGTTTTGTTTTTATTAAAAAGAGCCATATCTAGCTTCAAAGAATCGATGTGGCTTTATGTAGTAATAGGTACCCATATTACTACAACTACAATGTAAGGCAGCAGAGCTTGAGGCAAAAGGGGCACAATGCCCATCCCCACATGAATCGTTAGACCATTACACACAACAGCTAATTGGGGAAGCTAAAGTAGCGACCAAAACCACAATAGAAAGGAAGAAGGTGACGCTTGATTATAATTATATTCATAGACTGCAGGGTAATACCAATGTCACAAATTTGTCCCTTTTTCATTTTCACCCTTTTTAGGTGTCCCTCCCCCCCCCCTCCAAAAAGTGTCTTTTTTGCTGGTGCCCCCCCCCCCACACTTTGAAAAACGCTCCGCTGCCCCTGGTTGTAGTAGTAGTAGTAGTAGTAGTAGTAGTAGTAGTAGTAGTAGTAAAAGAAGGAGAAGTAATAGTAGTCGTTGCAGTGGTAGTAGTATGAAGAGCAAAACAAAACAAAACAAAACAAAACAAAACAAAACAAAACAAACAAATGATAAGTAGTAGTGCTCCAGCAGTAGTGGTAGTAGTAGCAGGAATAGTAGGATTAGTAGCATAGGGAGAGGTAGGATTAGCAGAAGAGGCAGTAGTAATAATATTAACAAGAGTAGTAGTAATAGCAGTAGTAATAGTAGTAGTAATTATAGTAGCAATAGTAGTAGAGGTGGTAGTAGTAGTAGTAGTAGTAGTAGTAGTAGTAGTAGTAGTAGTAGTAGTAGGTAGGTAGTATTAGTATTATTATTAGTAGTAGTAGTATCAGCAGTAGTAGTAGTAGTAGTAGTAGTAGTAGTAGTAGTAGTAGTAGTACACGTAGTTTGAATGGGCTCTAACTAGCATCATTATAAATTGTAATGGGATAAAATCCTTTTTGATACTCCTGCTGCCATTTGTTCAAAGTTTGTCATATGATACCACTATGCTGCACATCTGAAGTCCAAGACAGTTGTTCTCTTTTACGCCGGGCGAATCTTCATCTCAGTCCTCTTGAGGGAATAGAAATAACCGAGCCAGCAATACCAGACCACACCCTTGGCCATCTTATCCGCAGTGGTTTTAACGGTTAGATATTGGCCGTTGAGGTTAGACTTGTGACATGAAGTGTACCACCATGCCCCAACGTACAAAACAGCACAGTTCACATAGTGTCGATCATTGTCGCGGTCCCGAGTACTGAACGGGTGGCCAGACCCAAAAGACATACAGTCACCTAAATGTGAGTAATACAGAGATTGCTAGAGCTTTATACTTTCAGTTTCGGGAATGCAATTGGTCACGGCAGATTTAAAATGAAATGAAATCAAATGCTGAGGTTGAGGCGGATGGATACATGCCTTACGGGAACGTTTTATCTGTTACATATGGTGTTGGTGTCAATAATATTCATAGCCTTTAACAATTATTAAGTTAAAATGAAAAAAAGTGCAAAATAACAATACTAATACTAAATAAAGAAAAATATGGTATTTTTGTCTGATGCTTCTTGTCAATTTAACAAAAAGTATTATTTAAAAAAAAATCGTTGGTAACGTATTGTGCAGGTTTTGATTGTTATATGATAAGTTTTGTTATCCGCAGAGGGTTAGAAATTCAACTAGAAACAGATCTCGAGAATGCAGACACAGTATGCCCGTTGCACAAGAAGCGTCATTTGCTCACATAGGGATGGCACGGTCTTTAACCATGAGACTGATATCGCACGGAAAGTAATGCAAAAATGAACGTCGATAACGCCAACTATTGTAAAATCCAGTGGCGGATTTAGTGGGGGGGGGGGGGGCAATCCCGGCCCGTGCCTCCCCCCTTTTGAGGGAAAACAATGCATTGTGCCCCTCCTATTTGCGATTGTGCCCCCCCCCCCTTTTCGACCAGAAAACTTTTTTTTTTTTTTTTTTTTTTTTGCTTGTCAGAGAATTATGGAGGAGAACTGGACCCCCCCCCCCCCCCCCCCCCCCCCCACTGAGCGACTTTTGGAGGGCTGGCGAAATTTTTTTTTTTGGTCGCCACGACAGCAGTGTGACCAGCGTTAAAAATGGACTTACGCTAGGGAGAAGCGCAAAATTCTGCTAAATTAAAAAACAAAACCTGCCCCCCCCCCAAAAAAAAAAAAAAAAAAAAGGTTGTTAAGCATTTTTTTTTTTTTTTGGTGTATTTACTCAAAAACTCTCTGAAAAGCAAAAAAAAAAAAAAAAAAAAAAGGTTATCAGCATTTTTGGGTGTATTTTTGCTCAAGGATTGCTCTTCAAATGCCCTCACATTCAAAATATGGCAAGAAAAAGCTGAAATGTTCGGCCGAACATTTGTGTGTAGTCCCATATACATATTTCAGTGTGTAGTGCATGTGAATCTCGGCAGGATTGAGTCAATTTCTTATCATTTTGGTGATTCCAAAACTTTACAACATACACCAATTCCTATGTGCCATATAATCAACCCAATTGTTTTGAGATAGTTTTTTTTTTCACAATTCAATATCATGACCAGAACTCAACGTTATCTTTAATGTAACATGACTTTTTCTTCTTGTTATTGAACAATCAGTAGGCGTAAATGACGGTAGTAGAATAACGCCTCCTGTGCAGATAGCCTTATCAGTTGTTACCGTAGTATATACCTGCGTTTCCGGAATAATTCCCAAGCGTCAGGGTGTAGTATCCGGCCTCATCCTCAATGCGAAAATTGCTATAGGTGGCATAGCGGGCGTGTCCCTCGAAGTCTTCGAGATCTACGCGTAGTTCGTACGTATTCTGCGTCGTAAGCCGATGGATGTTGTTATTACCGAGACAGTGCTCAGAAGAAACGTTTCCAAAGCCGTATTTGTAGTCGGACCAGTAGAGAAAGAAGTCAACTGAACCGTCCTCTCTACGCTGGAAAACCTAGACAGCAAGATATAGGTAGAGAGTGGGATAGAAAGAGAGAGGTGAAGAAGGGATTGATGGAGCCGAGGGAAGGAGTGGGAGATAAAGAGAGAGATAAGGGGTAACAGTGTAGATGCCATTTAGAACTTCCCTTTTCTGTTTTGAACATCTTTTGCTTCGTCCTTGTAAAGCCCATTCTACTAAGTAGCGATTCGTTATATAGGATTTTGAGAATAGATCTAGGCCTTATAGTCATATAGTTATATAGAAGAGTTGCTTGATTTTAAGGATTGAAAGGAGGGGTATCGATCCTTCTTGTAGAATCACAGAGGCGTAGCCAGGATTTTTCAATAGAGGGGGCATACATGAAGGATCCAACCGCGTATACGTAGCCAGGATTTCATTTTATGGGGGGTTGCGGTTGTGAGCACGCGAATCATGCGAAATTGGTAATGAGCATGCGAAGCGTGCTCCCCAGAGGTGCATGCAGGGGGGGGGGGTTTCCCCTTCCCACTCTGTCGTTATAGCAAATTTGAGAGAAAAATAACGGCTCGTAGCACCCTTTTTTTTAGGCGGAAAATTAGTTCGACGCCCGGGTTGCTTTTCAATTACTCGGACGCAAAACTGCACTGTATGTAACAGGGGTGGGAGCAGGGAGGGGGGGAGTCCCCCCACCCTTCCCGCGCGAAGCGCGAAAGCTCTGACGTTTTTGGCAAATTTGAGTGTACAAATAATGCACTGTTGAGAGTGTGTTAGGGCAGGATAGTGCACGAGTTTAGTCAGTCCACACAGTGATAATGCACGCGCCCGTAGAGCAAGTGCATTATCGCTATTCCGGCGTGAAGGGCGAAACCTCTGATATTTTTAGCAAATTTGAGAGGATGATAACGGCTCGAAGCAAACATTCTTTTAGGCGGAAAGTTTCAGTTCGACGCCCTGACTGCTTTTCAATTATTTGGACGCACTACTGCACTGTATGTAACAGGGGTGGGTGCAGGGAGGGGGGAATTTCCACCTTCCCGCGCGAAGCGCGAAAGCTCTGACGTTTTTAGCAAATTTGAGAGAATGATAACGGCTTGTAGCGCCTTTTTAGGAATTTTTCTCTCACTTCCCCCACTTTTTGGCTCTCGGTTTTTGTTTTGTTTTTTGTTTTTTTAAGGGGGCCCCTGGGCCCCCCTGGCTACGCCTATGTGTAGAAGGGTTGGTTATTAGGGAAAATTTACCAATACAGCGATTCTATAGACCTTTATCCAGACTACCGTCAAGGCGTGATAACAGGGAGCTTACGAAAAGGGACGGCCGGGAGACTCAACAGGACGGGGGAGAGTTAACCTACTGTGACAGTCCTCGCACTCTTGTTTTCCAATCAAGTTACGAACAAGTGGACGGCGACGCACTGCAGTGTTCGGCTTCCCGTCCCCACTTAAGACCGGAGGCTATTTCGCCCGGGAAGCGTCCTGAAATCAAACAGGACGGAGAGATCTTCCGAGTCGCTCATGCGCACATCGATCTTTTGCTCGACTCCCCATCTTCAAAGGCTCCCGTCCTGTAATCGTAAGCTCGCTATTATGTACTGTTCGTGCGACATCAGATTCCATTTTTTTTTTCTTTCTATGAGGACGAGAGAAAAGGAGAAGAATGTTGCCAGATTTGAATGAAGATTGTGTTAATATGAAGAAGAGACTCTACTTTTTCTAAATGAACAAGTAGCAAAGACAGATATTATCACACGACTGAGAAATTTTACTCTGAAAATGTACATCTGAGGCATCAAAACTCGACTCCTTTCAAACACTAATTTACATCCGGGAATCTGTGACGTTTGCGGTCAGACACGAAATGCTGCGCAATACATGCAAGAATGTCTGGTAACTACAGCGAAGAGGTCTTTCTTAGTATGGAAATTGAGATCGAGGATGGAGAATATAGCAGCAACAACGACAGCGAGGAAAATGATGTTGAAATCGGAGATTTGGACTTCGAAAATCACGGAAGAATAGATGGAGGGGAAGCCGCTGGGGAAGCCGCAGCAGATGAGCCGAGGGCGTACCGGCATGAGCCGAAGCCGCGGCGGGCGGGAGGATAGATGAGAGGAAGTAGAGAAATCTTGGACGTTCCTTGGTGCGATCACTGATCACGTTCTACAGCTCCAATTTATTAATATTTTATTACCAATCAGTGGCGGATCCAGGGGGCCCCCGGGCCCCCTCTCCTGGGACCAAAAAAGAGGCCCAAACAATGCTGAGGACCTTTTTTTGTTTGTTTGTTGTTGTTGTTTTTTTGTTGTTTTTTTTTGGCTTGTCAGAGATTTTTTGAGTTAAAAAGGGGCCCCAAAATGCTGAGGACCTTTTTTCTTTCTTTGTTTTTTGTTTTTTGTTTTTTGCTTGTTAGAAAATTTTGTGAATACTGGGTCCCTTCCCTCAAATCTCTACTGTAGAGAGAATAGTGCAACAACTTCTGAGGTTAGGATTTCTGAAATAGCGAGATCATCACAGTTATCGAAAATGAAAAGGACTTAGTGACGAAGGGCTTAGAAGTGCAAGAGGGTAAAGGGAGCGAGTAGTCAACTTTCAACCAAAATTATCCTGGTTCAGGTTTTTCGGCCAATGAAATGGAAGGACGATTGTCTAAACTCATGCCATGATCAGTCATCAAATTGTCTGTGTGTTGGTGTGTGTGTGCGCGCGCGCGTCTGTGTGAAGGGGGTGTTTGTGTGTTGACTTGAATTAAAAACAAAAATTATTGTTAATTAGCATAATTATAGTATAATCTTCTATTTTGCTACTCCAGGAAACATGTACCTGTTCTAAAATGAGGTGTCTATACTTATATTGGTTTTGATAACAGCAGAAATACAAGAGAAACAGATCTCAGAAAGTTCCGTGAAAATACGGTGAAGGATAAGAAAGTTGCCGATTCTACAAATAGTCAGAGCTCAATCCTCTGTGCTATTAGCCCGATGGTGTCACTGTCATGACTGTATACTGAATTTGTATACACATGATAGTTCGAAATTTAACATTAAAAAAGGATGATTATCGGGGATGTTCGCGAAATTCAAAAAAAAAGGTATAAAAAGAAAATTTATCGGAAAAAAGGTATATTTACACGATGTTTGCAAAAATGTGAATGCTTATGTACTGTAGCTCTTTTGCGAAAAAGGGGCATGTTTTGTGGATGTGTAATAACAATGAGGTTATATTAAGTTAGAGCGCATTTCGTACCTGTTTTTAAGCAAAATGTGTTCATATATTGCGGAAAATGTTTTTTAAAAGTATGCGAAATAGAGGTCATCTTCGACTCCGCTGACAACTACGCTTTACGCTTTTGCATATGAATTAAGTGACACCCCCGGGGATATTAGGAATCAACGAAATTTGCATGACAGGTAACGGTTAATACATCTAAATCCTCACCAGTCGTAGTAATTTGGGTAATCTCTGCTTGTACGATAGTAGAATTCGTAAGGGTGTCCATATTGTCCGTATAAACAGGCATTGATTCTGTTGATATAATCGATTCATTAAATGGAGTTCATACATAAACAACAATATGTTTACTTGACAGAAGAAGAGAAAATTAGATCTGAATGTGGAAATGCGATGAATTTGTGATGGAGATGAATACGCATAGAAATTTTTAAAATGTTATATATATATATATATATATATATATATAATGTGAGAAATCAATTGAATTGAATGCGAGAAATAATTTGCGTAGCCAATTTAGAAATCAATTGAATTGCATGAGATAAATAATTTGCGTAGCCAATTTAGCTACGCAAATTATTTATCTCATTCAATTCAATTGATTTCTCACATTATATAAATTTACCCATGAGAGTTGCCAATGCTATAGTATTGGAACAAATTTCTCACATATTATATACATATATATATATATATATATATATATATATATATAAGAAGAATAAGAAAGAACTTGAAAACAATCAAGTGGTTCGCCATATGTATCCAACTGTTTATTTTTCCTTAACAAAATTTTCTACCCTTGCCTCGGGTCTTCCTCAGTGTTTACAAACAAACACTGAGGAAGACCCGAGGCAAGGGTAGAAAATTTTGTTAAGGAAAAATAAACAGTTGGATACATATGGCGAACCACTTGATTGTTTTCAAGTTCTTTTCTTCTTTTTCTTGTTCTTATTATCCAACACGTGGAACTTGTTAATATAGATATATATATATATATATATATATATATATATATATATATCCATTTTGTGTGTGTATGTACTAAGTGCGTTAAAGTATATGTTTGTACTAAGTGTGTTACAGTGTGTGTATGTACTAAGGGCATACTCGCCCAAAGCTTTCGCTTGTATAGGTGTGTCCTCCAACTATGTGTACACCATGAATGTATATTTTGTCATATTTTTGTTAAAAATACATGTTCACTATTTTGTTTATATATTACTTTGTACACCTATATGGAAGATGTGGAAATAAATGTCATTAAATTGAAATTGAATTGAATTGAAAATTGAAATATATGTTGTGAAGTGAAAAAAAAAAAAAAAATATATATATATATATATATATAAAATTGTGAGAAATGAGAATGAGAAAATAATGGTTACGTAGCTTAAATCAATCTTCCTCAGAGCTGTCCTCCCTTTTTGAAATTGTTGCAAGGGTTGAAAAAATGTCTCCGCCGGGAATCGAACCCGGGTCGTTGGCTTAGAACGCCAATGCCTTAACCACTAGACCACGGAGACGGGCCAGTTGTTTCGGCGACACCAGATTCAACTGAACGACAGATTGACAAATCTTCAACCTCATTAATTATTTCATTTGTCGGGGGCAGGTGAGTTCTGAACAAAGACAAGCCGTATGACTCAGCTGGATCCAAAGCATTGGCGTTCTAAGCCAACGACCTGGGTTTCATTCCCGGCGGAGACATTTTTTTCAACCTTTGCAAAAATTTCACAAAGGGAGGACAGCTCTGGGGAACAATGATTTAAGCTACGCAACCATTATTCTCTCATTTTTATTTCTCACAATTATATTATTTCCACGAGAGTTGCCAAAGCTGTTGTATACGATATTTCCTTACAATAATATATATATATATCAGGAGGTTCGCGGATATATATACACATACATATAATTGGTCTCACGTTCATTGCAATGTTTCCCTTGAAATCCAGTCGAACAGTGGCATCTGTAGCTTTCTATAGTCTCCTCACACCAGCCATTTTCACAAAGCTTCATTTCACAATCTAACAACAACAAAAAAGCGGGGGAAAAAACAATAACACGTAGATCTCTTTTGTAAGAATGGGATTAAATTGCTTTCATATAAAAATGATTAAGATTGTGCAAATCATCTGTTTGGAGCTAGAAGGGCGAAAACTCTATACTTTAACACAGGGTTAACGCCCTTCTTGCTCCAAACAGCTAGAGCATTTTCAGGTGCAAAATTTGAATAGTGGACACTTTTATGCTGTATTCTCATGGAGTCACATGGACACCTAATTCCTGATGAAAATTTTCGTCAGTTTTAAATTTTTGTGATGAAACGTTAGAGGCCCTACTTTCCCTCCGACAAAATTTGGTCTGTTGGCTTTGAGGGAAAAAATGGCCCCAATTCTTAGGAACGTCTCACAAACCTCTCTATCCCCTTGGAAATTTGTGTTTTTCATATTTTATAATGCACTGCCATACTCCTTTGTAATGGTGTGAGGTACAAAAAAAGAAAGGTAATATGCTGGTCATTGGCTGTATTCACATGGAGTCACATGGACACCCAATTCGTGATGAAAATTTCGTCAGTTTTAAATTTTTGTGATGAAACGCCATAGGCCCTACTTTCCCTCCGACAAAATTTGGTCTGTAGGCTTTGAGGGAAAAAATGGCTCCAATTCTTAGGAACGTCTCGCAAGCCTCTCTATCCCCTTGGAAATTTTTTTTTTTTTCATATTTTATAATGCACTGCCATACTCCTTTGTAATGGTGTGAGGTACAAAAAAGAAAGGTAATATGCTGGTCACTGGTTGACACAATGTCGTGTACAGCAAGGATGGTGACTGATTGTACGACATAATTTATGATCCGGCGACAGTGGCTCCTCGTCAATTGCGTACACTTACCGAATTCTAAACTGCAACCCTGGACCAAACACTATACCGAACCCTAACTCTCACTCTAAACCTAACCTAAAACCCAGTTGCAACCCCAACCCCTTTATCTTTGCCGAAATAAGCCCGGAGCAATTGCCGCAATGGCATATGTCGGAGAACCCAGTGAGTACCAGGGAAACTGCATGTGCGATGTCCCTGAGGAACTCCTAACTTGCTCGTCCTTCTGGAGCAAGGATCCACAGAAGAAGTAGAGATGAGCTTTGGGATAGTGTGTACCATACTGCCATTGGGGTGTTGCTCCTTTTGACACTCGAAGAACATTGGTAAGGTGTAGTTCAGATCAACCACGTCATTATGACATGTATGTGTGCTCTCAATGGCACGTGATGACGAGCGTAAAGCTGTGAGCAAATAGAAGGATGGTAAGTGGCGGCTTTATCTGTCCACTGCTCAGTGGCGGATGGGGGGGGGGGCACAATATTCGGCCCATGCCCCCCCCCCTTGAAACCCTAGTACACAAGTCCAAATTGGTGCCCCCCTTTTTTTTTGTGGTGCTTGTCAAAGAAACTTGCAGTAAAAAGACACTCATTTTGGGGGGGGGCATGTCAGAAAATTTTTTGAATATTGTGTCCCCTCTTCTACAAAATCCTGGATCCGCCCCTGTGACCTGTTAACAGGTACGATTCTGAAAGAACAAACCTACCCCCTTTCTGGAGGGGGGGGGGGGGGTTGTGGGGCTAGAAGGAGTAATCTGTACAGCCATTTCTGTAACTGGACAAGTCTAAGCTATATTTTGTCTGATACGTTACCGCCCACATATAAGATTTTAGTATATCTGATGATTGTATCAAGCTGATAGCCCTTATTGAAGGCATTTTTTTTTTCAATTCATGTTCATAATTTCAAAATACAATTCCATTATACTTGGTAGGGTATGAGACATACCCTGGACTTTCCCAATTAAAAACAACAAAACCTTCCTCAGCAATTTTGATTATTATGAAAATAAACAAATAGATAATAATGAAAAAGAAAAACTATCGAATCTAGAACAGTGCCGGAAGTATCGTCGCTGAATTCACAAAGTGGCACAACCTCCCGCGGATCTTTCAAAAAGCATTCCGAGAAAAACGCGATTCCAATTTTTGCATAATGAAAACAGCAAATTTGACTTGATGATATGAGTTAAATTTGATAAATCATATACATGTATGTTAAGAACGAGAAGAATCTTGTCTACCCATTCATGTAGAAAAATAGAGTTGTTTATGTGAAATGTTAGCAGTGCAAGGCTGCAAACATTCGTGTCACTTTGTGCCACTTCGTGAAAAAAATATTATGCGTAATCTTGTACGCACCGTATGTGTTTTTGTATTCGTGAAGCGACACAACGGGCCGTGCCGCGCATTACACATTAAATCGCCTTTCACTTTTTCACGAAGTGACACGTTGGATGCGCGCGTGTACCGTGCGCGCTATTTATTCATACGTGCGCTCCATTCACCATAACGTAAACAACGTTCGTGTCACATCGTGAATTAAATTGTTGGTTGTTTTTTTTTTTAGGTTCGTGTCATTTTGATCATACCCTTCTTTCGCAGAATAAATCAAAATTGATACTTGACACTTCGTTATGTGATAACATTATGGTAAATAGATTGAAAAAATGAAATTTGATATTGTACGCTATTTTTGGCGTTGTGCCACTTCTTGAATTCAACGACGATATCTTCTCCAGCTTGCTAATAATTACATCAAAAGTTGTATTTACCTAACCTTCTCTGATTTTCCCCAAATACATTTCAAATAAGAAATATAATATGATATTCATCACCAGGGCCGTAGCCAGAGTTTGATGTTTGGGGGGGGGGGGGGCACATACATGTAATTGATCGACGTCCTGGGGAGGGGTCTAAGAGGAGGGGTGTCTCCCTTCCCTTTGGAAAATTTTTGCCTATTTAAAAGGGTGAAGATGCAAAATGGTGAATTTTCTGACATAAATTTGTTTTCGTAATAAAAAAATTTCATCCGATCTTGGATTTTTTTTGGGGGGGGGCACGTGCCCCCCGTGGCTACGTGCATGTTCATCACACATATGGAAAGAGCTGAGTATTTCACCCATAATAAATTGCATATGTACATTGATACTGAGAAGGTGGGCTTGGGGTGTTAGGGTTTAATGGCAAAAGAATAAAAGAAGGCAAAAAGAATATTCTTGGTGGTAATTAATATTGATTATTACCTATACAAGGCAATTTAGTGGCATTTTTTTTTTTAACGTATTTTGCACGCTAATATGTATCCTGTGTGTGAGATATGTGATATAATATGATGCCATGTATTTTAAAGTGATTTTCCAATGCAGCAAACGATGGACCGGCCGCACGTCGGCTACCGGCCGCACTTCGCAGCATCTACTCTATATAATAATAATAATATTGGCTGGCTCTACTTTCGGTGAATATCGAAAATATTGCCCTTAAAAGAACCATATTGCCCTCGTCTTCGACTCAGGGCAATATGATTCTGTTGCGGGCAATATATTCTTATATCCCCCTCAAGGCCATCCAATATTACATAATTATGTAAAATGGGAAATAATGACCATGTTTTTTTTAAGCATGATATTAACAATTGTTGTGCATCTCAATTAAAATATCAAGAATGGAAATAAAAGGTAAACATAAATACATGTATCATTCAAATAAATCAGAAAATGGCAAAGGGAATATGTCGGGTATTGGATTACCCCGATTAATCTTAGTTACTATTTCTATTTTAAAGAAAAAGGGTTGTGAAAAGCAAAGTACTTGGGTTGCTGATTTCATGTAATAAAAAGGTATGTTTATTCAAGTAACACATACCAAATGAAAAGAAGAATATTGTGCCATATATGAACCTCCAAATCAGTTCTTGTTCACTAGCCTGTAGTTAGAAACAAGTGAAAAATTCATATCGTTATCATCACATTTTAGGCCCATATTAGTGTCATGTTTTTATTTTTTTAATGACACGTCTATACAGTGGACACACACACACACACACACACACATATAAGCATTATAGGTAAGAAAATAACTTGAACAAACAGCATCTGACAACTTTCGTGAAATTAAATCCATTGTGTAATGAAATGAGAGAACAATGACGAGGAGTTTGAAATCAAGGTTCCTCTTTTACTGCCATCCTTTTAAGGAAAAAAATTGCGAAGATGGGGAAAGTGTTTCTGCCAGGAATCGAACACAGAATTCCGGCTTTAATAGACGCCAATGCCTTACCACTAGGCCACATAAACAACACTTTCGATATTCCGTCTATTAGACCTAATTCCCACGAAGTTGTTGACTCATAGTATAAATTATGAAAAATTCTACAGTCCCTACCATTTTCTTGCCAATCCTCAAGAGAGTCTTGTCGACGTTATTTGTTTCGAAAGCCCACAACTCCGCCGAAATGTGACTCTACGCTCACGTTGGAATTAAGTACGTGCATATGCAGTTGCGATCAAACGCATTTATTGTTGCAGTTGCTTAGCTACAGTGGTTACGGGAGCCACGATGACACGATAAAAGATAACATCATACAGTTGAGTATAATTCGATTGGTCCGCTCATTGTGAACGTCACACGCAAGTCGTCTGCTAGATATGACCGCATGGATTTCGTAAATGGACGTCCATGCTTGATGCACTACAAGAACTTTTCCAGATTGTTTTACGAGTAGCCCCCAAATGTGCCGGTATGGATTACGTGAACACACTCATGCACTATTTCCATCTGTCTGGCAAGGTACAGAGCAGCTTGCTAGGTTTGTGGGCTATTTCGACATCGTAATAAGAATACTTTTATTATCTGTACTCTCGATAGGTGATACTCTTTGCAAATAGTCAATTCACTGTATTTTTTTTACTGTAATATGAGCATGTAAAATTAAATGTTTTTAATACTTTCCGTCGTTGCGTTTTCTCCTGACAATCAATTAGTTTTAGAAAGAAATATTTTGTCCTTTCTCTAATAATATGAAATATTAATTCAGTTTACCGTTTAGAACACATTCCTTTTTATTTTTTGTTCAAACACGATGTTGAATCATACGACAAATAAAATCATTTGATATCGGAATCTGTTTTTTGCCTTCCCCCTTTAAACAATGGAGTGTGTTCATCTACTGTGACTAATAGTGTTTGATTTTGTTTACTGCACTATGAGGAAAGAATTTTACTATGTCAAGGTTCCACTCGATTGGGTTTTTTTAAAGGTTACGCTACTGACAAAAAAATGAAAACAAAACAAAAAACAAAAACAAAACAAAATAAATCGTTAACCCTTTCATGACAGGAATTATTTAAAGGCTAAATCGATCACATTTCGTTCTTCAAATTGGCAACAGTAATATTTTTCTTTTAGTGCTACATGGTTCTAACAAAATGCAATGTCTTTGAAAACAATATACATCATTAGAAACTTAGTCGAAAAGTTGAAAAAATTGCCAATTTTGATAAAAAATAGTGATTTTGAACCTCTCAATGTGTTGCCAATTTAAGGATTATGAAGCTTATTCTCCTTTTTGAAATTCCTGGCATCAAACGCAATATGGTCATGCAACAAAAATGGACACAATGTGTGTAGAAATTTTTGCTTTTTCTACTCCTGCATCTGGTATATTTTTTAGAGCTCTGAATCAAAAGTTATTGAGCCAAACCACAAAATGTGGTCAATTGTCTTGAAATAGTTAAAATGAACTTCCAAGAATTTCCAAGGTGAAGTATCAACTGATGCATGATGATACACCAAACAGCTTATCTTGTTTTGGCAACCTGCATGGGCCCCGTTTCATAAAACTTGCTATCAATAACATGTGACAATGATTGTTATAAGCTACTGAAATCCTTGAATATGATTGGCTGAGATCAAATTTGTCATAGAAATGCGGTCGTTGTTATTGATAACAAGTGTTATGAAACAGGACTCTGATAGCACGTTATCAACCAATGAAGAGCATTCAAGTGCAATCGGAGCTACTGATTTGACGCATACCGTATATATATCATTTCAGATTTAGATTTTATTTCATTATACTTCCATTTTCAAAGTATATAACAATAACTATTGTGCAATTAAAAATATATAAAACTAGAAATCTCCATTGCCGCGCAATGCGAATGTTTCCCCCGGCACAATATGTGTGTAGATAAGAGTATAATGCATCTCTATAGAAATTCGAAAGAAATTTGTCAAGAAATGTGATCGGCAGACCGCACACAATATATCCACTAAAATATGACCTTTGACCCTATAAAAGACGTAACACTGGGGGCAGCATCACTAAAAACTGAACAGGTCTAGAGTATACTATAATGAACATCCATACAAAATCTAAAAAGAAATCATTTAAAAAATTTAACCACCAGAGTGCATGCAAGACAGCAACCAAATATGACATGTGATCCTATAAAAAGCGGAACACTGGGGCAGCATCACTAAACAAGTAAGATGTGTAGATTTTACTAAGACACACCTCCATACAAAATTTGAAAGAAATCCGTCAAGAAATGTGGCAGTTAGAGCGCACAAACGACATACGACCCTTGACCATATAAAGGACGGAACAATGATGGCAGCATTATCAACAAGTATAAATATGTAGATTGTACTGAGATACATCTCAATACAAAATTTGAAAGAAATCCGTCAAGAAAATAGAAAATATGGTATGCAGAGCGCACAAAAGACATCGACGAAAATATGACCTTTGACCTTATGACAGACGGAACACTAGGGCAGCATCACCAAAAGTTAAAGATGTGTAGATTTGACCAAGATACACCTCCATACAAAATTTGAAAGAAATCTGTCAAGAAATGTGGCAGTAAGAGCGCACAAAGGGACAAATGACCTTTCACCCTATAAAGGATGGAACAATGAGGGCAGCATCACCAAAAAGTAAAGAAGTGTAGATTGTACCAAGATACATCTCCATACAAAATTTGGAAGAAATCTATCAAGAAATGTGGCCTGCAGAGTGCACTCATGCCATCCTCCAAGGTATGACCTTTGACCCTATAAAAAGCGGAACACCGGAGGCAGCATCACCAAAATCTATAGGCTTTTAGATTATACCAAGATACACCTTCATTCCAAATTTGAACAAAATCCGTTGAGAAATGTGGCCGATAGAGCGCACACAAGCATGCACACAAGACATCTATCAACTTTGACCCTATAAAAGACGGAACACTGGAGGCAGCATCACCAAAATGTATAGGCTTCTAGATTATACCAAGATACACCTTCATTCCAGATTTGAACAAAATCCGTTGAGAAATGTGGCCTATAAAGCGCACACAAACCATCCACCAAAATATGGCCTTCTACCCTATAAAAGACGGAACACTGGGGGCAGCATCACCAAAAATTACAGGTGTCTAGATTTTACCAAGATACACCTCCATACAAAATTTGAAAGAAATCCGTCAAGGAATGTGGCAGTTAGAGCGCACACAACAATGTGACGCGGCGACGGCGGCGGCGGCGGCGGCGTAACGCTGCTGAATCCAAAGTATCCTCCGGCATTCTCATGATTCTGCCGGGGGATACAATAATTGACAACAAAAGTGTAGAAACATTTTTGATTATTACAAGCAAAATAAAGAGCATTGACATTGGAGTTGTAAGAAAAAAATAGCAACAATGAAGACTACATCAGATTAATTAATTTACTAGTATTGTGATTATAAACGAGGATCGCAAATTAATGGATGTTTGACATTACAGCGTATTATACCATTACCAATCAAAGGGTATGAGATTTCTGAATATAGGGCCTAATTTAAACCAAATGAATGCGTTTTATTCGAGGTCTAATGATAGCTTTTCAAATAGAGTTGCGAAGTTTAATTAGTTAAATTAGAAACAAGTCACTATCCGCGACGGCTCCATCATTTCATAACTCAGCTATTTCATTGTGTGTAAGAGCATCAGCGTCTATTGTGACTATTTTAAATATATTCTGCAGACCTCCTATTACCTGGGATCAACCATGACTATACACAGCCTCTAAAATTTATTAATATGCGAACCTTGGGAGTGAGCCGAATCGATTGAGAAAATATAATTACTTTTAAAAGTTAATTGGGACCTTGCATACTGCACGATCAAATACTTCTCTCCGCCCCCTTCTTTTAATTCAAATAACATTTATATTTTCCAATGATGTTTATTTTCACATTGTACAAAGTATTCAAATTCGACATACGGATTATAATATGGAGCATGGTGTCAAAATACCTAGAGGAAAGCCTATCAGATCACCCGACGCCAAAATCTGTATACGCCATTGCGTAGAAGGTATATGAGTTTTAAATTTCTTCTTAATTAAACTGCTTATTTTTACACTGAATTTGTTGAAATATGAAGCAATCTTTTTTTCTCTTTTTATTCTCTTTTTTTACAAAAGATTGTAAAAAAAGTTTAAAAAAACAACAACAACAAAAAACATCAACGTTAAGAAATAGCGCAGTAATTGGCAGTTTTCTGCCATATTTTTCAGGTCATTACATATTCATAGGCGTCTCGAACATGAATACAACTTTTTGTAAAATAAGCTCTAGTCGCACGGGCTGTGGGCTCCATGTTTCCATATGAAGGGGCACGTGGCCCCAGTACCCCCTGTAGGTAAGCAACTGCAATACTGTGATCGCGACTTTTATATGCTCTTACTTAATCCAAACATTCATGAGCGCATAGTCACAATTCGGCGGGGTAGTACGCTATCGAAACAAATTACATCGACTAGACTCTAGAGAGAATTGGCAGGAAAATGGTAAGAATTGCAGAAATTTCCAAAATTTACGGAAAATATTTTAATTATTTTTATTTCTATATTTTTAATCTGCTTCTTTTTTTTTAACATGATATTATTGTCAGTTCATGCAATTGATTTCCACAACGGCCCTGTCAGCCTATTTTTTTAAAGACTGAAATAACATTTAAAAAATAGAGTTCAAAGTAGAAAGTAGAAACAAAGAAATAATTTAATGTACATATATACAAAATACAGATTTGAAGACAAACTGAGAATAATCAAAATTAAGAAAAATGTGACCATTTTTTTTTTTAAATACACGCAAGAAAGCCAAGATACTAAAACAAATCCATTGAAAAACTAGTAATGTTGAACTTACTGTTTAAACATGATATTAAAATGAGCAATTTGGAAACTCAGCATCTTCATGGGGAAAAGGTCTTATAGGCATAATATCAAACGTGTTCTATATGGGGCCTAGAGGTAAGGTAATTGGTGTTTAAGCCAAAAACATGGGTTCGATTCCTGGCAGAAACCCTTTTTCCCCATCTTTGCAATCTTTTTTACCTCATAGGATGACAGTGGACGAGGAACCTTGATTTCACGCTACGTGTCGTTGTTTTGTGACTTCCCTTCATGTATGTATTTACTATTTTATTTCAGGGAAATAGCAAATGCTGTTTAAATACGTTATTTTAAAAAAATTATATACAGTATCCAACAAATGGGAGCAAACCCTTTTCAAAAACGTTAAATATTCCAATGAAACTCAAAAGTGCACTGCACTTTTCATGGAATAAATATGCCGTGGCTGTAAATGTATCACAGTATGTCAACTTTATCATTCCTTTAGGGCACTGGCGTAAATCCCGGGGTGGGGCGGGGGGGGGGGGGGGGTAGAGCCCACAAATTTAAAAATCTACCACAAATGTAAAAACACTGCACCCGCAAATATCAAAATAACCACAAACGTCATAACATGTCAACCACAATTGTAAAAATAACCACAAATGTAAAAAAAAATAAAAAAATCGCCCACAAAGGTAAAAATCTGTTTAACCACAGATGTAAAAGCATTTCGCCTACAAATGTAAAAAATTCAATTTTTACCTCAAATGTCATATGTCAACCGCACATGTAAAAATTCATTGCTTGCAGTATGCACTATGTAAGATCAGTTATTATGAGATGTATGTGTGCGTGCGTGTGTATGATCTGTGTGAGGTTTCCTGATCAATAAAATCTTTAAAATCTTAAAATCTCGAAAGACCCTTTACCACAAATGTAAATACATGTCAACTGCAAATGTAAAAAATCATTAAAACTGGTGGTTTGCCAGTGTTTTCCCTTTTTATGATCAGTTTACTGTTTACAGGGGCGGGGGGGGGGGGGGGTCGAGGAGCTGATCATGAACTTCAATGGCAGGAAAAATTTACATACGAGATGTAGTCGCAATAGAACAGCAATTTATTTTATCAGTCTCAAGAGGGCGCTTCATATAAAGTGAATTTGAACGTAATGTTTACGTTTTATCTACGCGGTTTTAAATGATGAACTATTTAATGGTTGAAGAAAAATAAAATGCCTGAAACCTTCAATCTAGTGATAATCCAGTACACTATATTTCTCACGCTGCATACTTTTATGATTCAAAATAAGGTGCAGTAGTCAAAGCCATTACTGAAGATGGCGCAATTTATTCTTAAAAGCCCCCCCCCCCCCCCCCCCATGATTTTCAATGTTCCAATTTTCGGGCAACAATCGCCTCATATGCAGGAAACGAGATGCCCGAATGTCCTTACATTTGGGCATCGAGATTCTCGGATATGTAATTTTTGTAATGAAATTACATAAAGTGCCACATTTGTAATATTTTCACTCGCTCTCAAACATTAGAAAACTGCAAAGATGATATTGGGGCAAAAGGCTTCAGTACCCCTCGCAAAAATGTGTCCGTACGCCCATGATGATTATTAATAAGTGTGTATATACATGTATTTAAAACATATTGAATAGACGATAATTTCATTCTGATTCTTGTATTATCAACTGAAGATGGCTTGGATTTTTAGAATAAAGGACAAATATTTAGTTACAAGAAAATTATGCACGTGCCAATGGTAATGACGCACCCTATACCCTCACATAATTATTATGGTGTGTCATTCGTCAAATTGAAATTGAACTTAAGGCACACCTCTGTTAGTTTTGTGACTCATAAAACCACTAAAATTGACCCTCACCACAGCCACAAAAAATGACGAACAATGGGCAAGTTTGAGGAACATTTATGCGTCGCAAAAATGATGCCCATGTCACATGGACTAGCACCGAGGGGAAACCCATTACAAATTCTATGTTTAACATTTACAAAATTGCTGTCAAGTACATGAAGGAGTGATGCGATTACCAATATCCAACTCATTTTAAAAATCAATTATTGCATTGTAATCAAATCAAAATAACTAGGGACAAGGTGATTAAGTTTTTTCTCTCCAAAAGTCTCCAGCTGCTGCCTCCGGAACATAAATTATTGTTCAAAATTTCATAAGAAAGAGGGTGCAAAATGGCGCGTTGTATGGGTAACAGCTTTTATTGTAATGACCCTATCATGACGCACCTGGGCAGTGGCGGATCCGGGGGGGGGGGGGAGGGCAGGGCCCCTCCCCTGGGACCAAAAAGGGGCCCAAAAAATGCTGAGGACCTTTTTTTTTTTTTTTTGCTTTCAGAATTTTTTTTTGAATATTGAGCCCCCTCCCTCAAGAAATTCTGGATTCACCACTGCACCTGTGTACAGGCTGCGTCATTTCAATGGACGACGCATTATTCATTTTGTTCTGGGTCATATATATATATATATATATATATATTTTTTAATTTTTTTTTAAGTGTTTTAAAATTAATTTTGTTTGTTCTGCTAAATATACAGCCCTAGAAAAAAATTATTAGACCAGCTCCATTTTGGGGTATATGAGTAGTGTTAAGTCCATTATCTATGGAAGTAGGAAAATGATTATCAACAGCTAATGCATGATTAATGGACTACTACTAACTAGAACAATTACCCCTATGACCTTTTACCCCAGAACAGTTACCATTAGGACGACCACAGCTAGGACAAATTGTCCCGGACAAATTTCTCCAGACAATTACAACATCCCTTTTTTTCCCCATGAGAAAGAGTTTTTGGACCACCTAATAGACTATAAATGTCTGAGACGATGAATTTCAAGCGCTACTACTCTTGGTCTGAGCACCATGGCCTTTTCATTATTCTACTGAGACCAGTGCGTGTGACATAAAAATTAAAGACATTAGAAAATTAATTTTATGAAACATAAAAAAATATTTTTGCAGCATGAATAAGCTGTTGTGAGGGGGAAAAAGGGCAACATCTCGTTGACAGAATGCCACAAGGCATGGCTGCTATCATCAAATGTAGCAATTTTCCACCAAGAACTGAACAAACTGCCTCCAGAGGAGTGGACATGGCTTCAAGAGAAAATCAGGCATACCCCTTGAACATTTATCCCAGACCACTTCTGTCGGGACATTTTTTTCCCAAAACCCCTACCCTGGAGAATATCCGAGGACAGTTAGCATCTGGGATATTTACATCCTGTTAGCTGTTCTGAAAGTTCTATCCGTTGGGGTGCCCTTAGAAGTAATTGTCCTTCAGCGAAAATTGTCCAGGGTTAATTGTCCTAGGTGCAATTACCTTGGCAGTAATTGTCCTAGGGATTAGTTATTACACGAGCTAATTGTTTTGGGGGAGTATTCATCCACTCATTATTAGTTAGCTAGTATAAATCATTCTGAAAATTCAATTACTGATATAGCCAACACTTGCTATATAGGCCTTTATAAGAAGCTGGTCTAATAATTTTTTTCCAGGGCTGTATATTTATATATCCTTACACCTCTGGCAGTGCATCGGATTTCAGATTTTATTCTATTTTAGTTTACATTATTTTATTTCATTTTATTTTTTATTCGATTTTATTTTTAAAAATTATTTAATTTTCCAAAATTATTTTATACAAGCGCCGTGTAGTGTAGTTATGTGTTATAATTATATGGGACTGCACACACATGTGGCATGAACGTTCGGCCCAAATACTTCAACTATTTCTCGTCATATTACAAATATGAGGCATTTGAAGAGCAATCATTTTCAGAGGACATGATGTTCTTCCAAACTGACATAAAAATAATGGAAAAGCTCGCAAAATATTTTTACCTTTTCCCAGACCTCAACTTTCTCTTTAAGACTAATAAAAAGGATATTTTAAAAAGCAAAGGAGGGTGAAGCTGTTACTCAATATCCAACCCATTCATGCTAATACATGTACATGTATACTAAATGAATAAATATTTGTGCTTGCAATCACGACCAGGGGCGTCGATCCGTTTTTCGGATTGGGGGGAGGGAGGAAGACAGCCTATCGTAACGATGATCATTTCGCACTCAATTCAATCATCATCAGGGGCGGCGGTGCGTCTTTTAAAGTGGGGGGGGGGGGCACCAAAAAAAAAGCAGCACCTACAAAAGGTGGAAACAACTTGAAGGCGGAAAATACCACTTCGAAACATTAGTATACCGGTACATCAATACACAACCGAGGATCATTTTCGACACGCTATTGTTTGTATCTTAACATGGTTCTAGATAAAAACTACTTTGCTCGAGTGTAATAGCCTGATTATTCATTTGCGAGCGAGCAAAGCGAGCAAGCAAAAACTTTAAGATTTATTTCTAACGCTGAAGGCAACGGGTGTTGAATTATATACAGCGATTTTCCTAATATGATAAGAAGATAATAGTAAATCCGAGCGAGCGCAGCGATTGAGCTTTGGAAAAAATTTAGAAAAAATTGTCCTCGTTCCTTTTATAATTTAGGATTAATTTAACCCATTCATGCTAATACATGTACATGTATACTAAATGAATAAATATTTGTGCTTGCAATCACGACCAGGGGCGTCGATCCGTTTTTCGGATTGGGGGGAGGGAGGAAGACAGCCTATCGTAACGATGATCATTTCGCACTCAATTCAATCATCATCAGGGGCGGCGGTGCGTCTTTTAAAGTGGGGGGGGGGCACCAAAAAAAAAGCAGCACCTACAAAAGGTGGAAACAACTTGAAGGCGGAAAATACCACTTCGAAACATTAGTATACCGGTACATCAATACACAACCGAGGATCATTTTCGACACGCTATTGTTTGTATCTTAACATGGTTCTAGATAAAAACTACTTTGCTCGAGTGTAATAGCCTGATTATTCATTTGCGAGCGAGCAAAGCGAGCAAGCAAAAACTTTAAGATTTATTTCTAACGCTGAAGGCAACGGGTGTTGAATTATATACAGCGATTTTCCTAATATGATAAGAAGATAATAGTAAATCCGAGCGAGCGTAGCGATTGAGCTTTGGAAAAAATTTAGAAAAAATTGTCCTCGTTCCTTTTATAATTTAGGAGCACTGCTCATTCTTGTATAATTTAGGGCATTGGGGCCCCTCCCAGTTGCGGATCTACGGGGGGGGGGGAGGTTTAGGGGGTTTAAACCCCTCCCCCCCCCCCTTGGGCTGCCAAGTAAACATTTAATGTGCATAGGAATAACACTATTACGTAATACCATCAATATTTCACATGATGACTAGTTAGTTTCAAAGTTGGTAACGGAAGGTTATAATAAATAAACAAGAAAGAATTAAAACCATTAAAACATTTGTGAACATCGCATCTAGTCGGGCGTCTGTTAACGATTTTTAACGATATGTGATTTGGCCATAATGTATGTTTCAAATTGGTAACGTATGTTACATTAACATTGTTTGAATACAATTTTGGCCTTAAAAATGATTGCTAAGCTCACCCAGAACCTCATATACATGGTGTAAATTTAAGTTTGCTACCAATTACACCTCCGAGATTTTAGTTTTGACCTTTGGACCCATTTAGGGCTGTAGCATCAATGATCATTGCTCGTATGCCTTTATTTTCGGATGTATTGCACCATACTATAGGTCCATGATCTTACAATATCATGGTGTGATTGGATTGGGGGTTCGAGTGGTGGAGCGATTATCTGTATGACTGTGGGAGAGAGAGGGAAAGAGGGGGAAGAAAAGAAGGAGACAGAGAGAGAAAGAAAAAGAGTGTCAGAGAGAGAGAAAGAGAGAGAGTGAGGGGGGGGGGGGGGTGGTTGACGAGTGTTTACGGCGTTTATAAGGGGCAGTTAATCTCCCCGTCCCTCGGCTTTGCCTAATCCAATCTTTTTATCGCTGTTTTGGTGCTGTACCTGTGTTTGCACGTTTCTAGAAGAGCCATTCTTGGGTCGAGCCTTGGACTCGCCTTCTTCATCTCGGAGCTTCGCTTTGAATAATTTATATATGTCTTACCTTTGTAATGAGAAACTCTCTTTTTTTTTTTTTTTTTTTTTTTCTCAAAATTTATTTTCTATTCTCTGTGTTATTGTAACTTGATCATGTTAATCATTTGTATTTATTATGATTTTTTATGACTTTACTAATAAAAACAGAATTATAAAAAAGTTTGCTACCAATTTGGATAGTTGTTACGTATATCCTACACACATTTTTTACGTATGATAACGTACGTTTACGGTTACATCACGAAAGTTACATCGTGACCTTTAATTGGATGAATAAGCAACATTTAGTTGAACTTAATTTTAATTTCTACTTCACTGGCATGGCCAGTATAATCATTTACATCATAGAGGTTACCTATATTTAAGATTTGTGGTACTATACAAGTCAACATAATGTTACACTGTCATAAATCTACCTTTTTATCACGAATCTTTCTTATATTCCCAGTTACTTTTCTTTAGTATCTTGACTTTTAAACATGTGGTTAGAATTAGACCAAAAAGAAATAACACACACTGGAGAGGAAAATTTCAAGTGCAAATATTGTGAGAAGATATAACATTATTCAACTCATCTGGTAACTTATTAAGTTGATAACCAAACACACGATAACTCTGGATATAACTGTGTATTAAACTGTTACTTGATCTAAAAAGACGTTATTATGGACTGCTTTTTATGGTCTCCATTGCGTTAGTAGATGCCAGGAAATCATCACTTACAGGGGTTCAAATACCAAAAAATAACAACAACAAACAAACAAACAAACAAACAAAAATTAAAATCGGCGCGACGCTACGCGGCTCACAGACATCGCCGTTTCGCGCCTTGTGGACGATGAAAAATAGAGCATGCAAGTATGCTTAAAATCGCAAGCTGGCAACCCTAAAAATGAAAAATCTCCCTACTGTGGGAGGGGGGTATCCCCCCTCCCACACCCTCCCCCTCGCTCGCTTCGCTCCCTCGCAATACCCAGCTCAGCCCCTCAAACCCCCCCCCCCTGGAAAAAAGCTAGATCCGCCCCTGCCTCCTACCCCCTGCTCCACTGCCTCATTATTGTGCTGATATCAGTAGGGGAATGCATTGTTATGAAGCCTCTCTGATTATTTGGAGCTATATGTATAAGGCTCCTTTGTGGACTTTATACATACCCATATATATATACTTTATATATACCAGTATCTACCGATGTCGCATTTATCAGAAAACAAAAGGGGCACTTATATATTTCTGAAGTTAAAAGGGGCACTCATCAGAAGGTAAAAAGGACACTGATTAGAAAGAAAAAGGGGCACTATACGAAGAAAAAGGCACTTATCAGCTATGAAAAGGGGCACTTTTGGGGTATTTGAAAAAGTGAGGGGGCACTTTTCCCCCTGCCCCCCCCCCTTCCCCGGAGCGCTGCCTCTGATCATTATAGCCTTGATAAAGATATGATGGTAATTCGAACGTAAATAAAGTATGCATATCGATATCATCAACAGAAAATGGAATTAAATATCACATGGAAAACGACAAAATCATGGGAAAATATATCTTACATAACAGCAAATTGAGTAGAGAAGATATAACACAAAATAACAAAAAAAATAAACACTAATAACATATGAAAAAATAGAGAGAAAAATAAATAAATATGAAAATTAAAACTTTGAATTGAATTATTTATGTTCAGAACGTTTTTTAATGGCGTCATGATTTTTTGGAACACCTCTTAAAACAGCGTCTCCACGGTTACATGACGCAGTAAAGATTAGAGAAGATTAGAGCTTAGCGAAGCGCTCGGAGAAATTGAAGTCTGACCGTGTATTGTATTTCATTGTTTGCAAGGTTTCATTTCCCGAGTTTTGCATCAGTTTTTCCATATTTTATTTTACACCTCCGGATTTATTGGGGGGGGGGGGGGGGCGAAATGATATGTTTGCCCCCCCCCCCCCAGGATCGACGCCCCTGATCACAATATGTCAATCATTGTTAACTTTCTGACAAGTTTTAATATAACATATTCAGTGAATTGTACAAACCCTCTTGAAAATAATTATGTTGAAGTCAAGAATATGATCCCTACATTGTACGAGGAGCAACATGTCATTTAATTCCCGTCACACAATGATGCTATTAGAATGTATCCATGAAGAACACAAACAGGGGGGTGTTTCATAAAGCTGTTCGTAAAGTTATGCATGACTTTACGAATGACTCGAATATGAAGTGCCAGATAGGATCCCCCATGTTTTTTTCTGATGTTTTAACAAAGTGGGACTGTATTTCCAATGGCCTCGATTAAATTATGGCAAAAAAATATACTTTGCATAAAAAATGATTGTTATAATAAGAATGTTAATCTACATCTGCATAGTTCAACTTTAGTGTATGCAGTTAAAAATGATTGAGCATCCCATTTGGCTTGTCATATTTAAGTAATTCGTAAAGTCATGCGTAACTTTACGAACAGCTTTATGAAACACCCCCCCCCCCCCCCAGGTCTTCTACACATATTTCTCTTAAAGGTATTAAACAGTAGTGGTAGCAAAATGAAAGTTGGCATGAAACTGCTCAAAAACAGTCTCATATTGTTCGGCTTGCATAAAAAGATACATGAGTGAGATAATCCGGTATTCTATTCATGATTTCCAGTGATTTTCAGTAAAATAATTCAAATAGTCGAATATCAACGGTTACCTTATATCCTCGCTAAGGACCACCTACCCCGACGCTCCCGGCTCAACGGCGCATAGCGGTTCGCACACACTTGTTGCACACACACTGTTTTCACATCAAATTACATATTTTTCAGGGCTCTGAATCAAAAGTTATTGAGCCGAACCACAAAATGTGGTCAGTTGTCTCGAAAGGGTTAACAAATCCTGTCATATTCGCTGGTAAGGTGTTTTCAAACTTTGATTTTAGCACTCAGATATTTTTCTGGAATGATGGAATTTCGAACTATGGTGCTTTGTACATACTTCTTTGTACTGAGATCACTTTAGAGAACAATATTGTTAAAGCTCATTGAATTATTTGAGCAAGACTATGGTCCCTTCGTTGGGCCCTTATTTACGAAAATGGGCCTGGAACCTTTTTAATGGAAGCTGTATTTTCCCAAGTGTATTATTCGTTATACATGACTATCACCAGTAAGTTCGGCATTTCATGTACATTATGTTTTGATATGTTAGTCAGTGAAATATATGATTTTTAATGCATTTTCAATTGGGCCGTAATAAAGAGGTTCAGGGCTCTCACGTCCTTTCAGGTGCCCCCAAAATGATGTGATCTTGATTGATTTGATAAATTCTATTTGTAGAACACAATTTCAAATATCTATGGAAAGAAAATATGTCATGCCACTATAGTTTAAAGGTAATAAACAGTAGTGGTAGCAAAATGAAAGTTGGCAAGGAACTGCTCAAATATAGTCTCATATTGTTCGGCTTCAATAAAAAGATACATGAGTGAGATAAACACGTCCGGTATTCTATTCATGATTTCCGGTGATTTTCAGTAAAATAATTCAAATGATCGAATATCAACGGTTACCTTATATCCTCGCTAAGGACCACCTACCCCGACGCTCCCGGCTCAACGGC
The DNA here is from genome assembly GCA_025618425.1 of Heliocidaris tuberculata. Lineage (NCBI taxonomy): Eukaryota > Metazoa > Echinodermata > Echinoidea > Camarodonta > Echinometridae > Heliocidaris > Heliocidaris tuberculata. The sequence continues at coordinate 19,422,842 of CM046833.1, forward strand.
GCATAGCGGTTCGCACACACTTGTTGCACACACACTGTTTTCACATCAAATTACAAGCGCGGTACCGCGCTTGTAATTCGATGTTTATTTTTTTGGACATTTTAGCCATTTCTAAACCATTTTTCTCCAAACAAACGTCACCTATGTTCGAAATTAATCATTTCACAACAGTATATGTAATAATTTCCATTCCAGCTGACAAAGTAGTTAAATATCCAATGCGCCACCTTTCCCACTACTGTACGATACCTTTAACATGTAAATCTTTATAATTTTCTCTCTTCATGCCTTTAGCCTTTATGTATTAAGTATGCACCAGATCACACAATTTCACCTTGAAAAATAAAAAAGCTCCACACCGTGGCAGGGAGGGACGCCCCCCTCCCACACCCTCCCCCACTCCCTCGCGCTTTGCTTCTCGTAAAATCTCACTCTCAACTATTATCCAATGTTGGCAGCCCTGCACACGTGTAGTCAATTCATAGTGGATGAGACAAATACGCGGACTTGCACATGTGGGACTGAGGCAACGAAATATTGTGCACATTGCTAAGATCAAAAAGCGACCAAAAACGAAAGAAAGCTATATGTTTAACAAGTTTTATTATGAAGATATGAATGTTTAAATAAGAAATTTAGAACCTAACAGGAATTAATTTTGAAAAGTAATGATAAAATTCAAATTTCTTACCCAAAAATGTGATCGGCTTCCATCGTATCTTTAAAGACTCTATGGTTTCCGCAAGACTACAAATAAAAAGGGAAATAAAAAGGGAAATAAAAAGGGAAATTGGTCAGATCGAGAGACATGTCCACTGCACTCATGTCGAGAGAGAATGAATCAACGAGGGGGGGGGGGGCAGAGAGAGACAGACAGACAGACACACAGACAGAAAGACAGATAGACAGACATAGAAGTTATAGCGACGAGAATGAGAAAGGCATGTTTGTTTGACATTTTGTTTACAGAGCAAATTAAGGAAGAGAGGGAAGGGGACCGGGAGTGTGCATGCATGGGATGCAGATCAGCTTGATGAGACGGTAGAGGGGGGGGGGGGGTCTTTTTTTTTAGAACTCTACCAGAGAATATGGAGGGATCTGAATGCTTACTGAGTAAATATCCAAGTGTATGTAAAGAGATGAGCAATTCAAGCGCAATAGCTATAGGTCTTTTGAGGATCGAGGCGGTGTGGCGCAATCGGTTAGTCGTCAGGCTCGATCTGCATATGACTTTCGTCATAAGCATGCGTGGGTTCGAGTCCCGCGCCTGACCTGACAAAAATGATTGTCGCTGCGTTGTGTGTAAGCGTGCCCCTCCCCTCTGTTCTCGATGCAGGCTCGACCGGGTTCAGCTAGGGAAAACACTCCGTTCCTCGGACAGAACGCCTGGAGGCCCTTTGTGTAGGAGAGTCACACCCTATGCACGTTAATACGCTACACTTCTCGCAAAGAGTAGGGTGTAAAGCCGGTGACGCAGTGTTTGGTGTGCCTGCAAACACATCAGGTATTCTGTCTTCGTACAGATCGTCGTGATATAGGCTGCATAGCCCTTTGACGATTACTAGAAGAAGAATTAAGAATGACAAAATCTCTGCAATTTTTCTGGTTCCAGAAAAATCCAAAGAAATTACTAGAAATGTCCATTGCCGCGCAATGCGAATGTATCCCCCGGCACTGGCAGCGATTTTTGCGTCATCCTTTTGTTCGAAGGAGGAACAAAGAACCTCCCCTCTCCCCTCCCTTAAACAAAAGGATAACGTAGAGTTCACCATCAGTGGCCCGCACTATTGTCAACGCTAAGAGCAGCTAGCATCACAAAAACAATTTGTGTGTAGATATAATGCATCTCTATAGAAAATTTGAAAGAAATCTGTCAAGAAATGTGACCTAGCTGCAGAGCGCACACAAGATATCCACTAAAATATGACTTTTGATCCTATAAAAGACGGAACACTAGGGGCAACATCACCCAAAACTGTAGAGGTCTAGAGTAAACTATGATGGACCTCCATACAAAATCTGAAAGAAATCAATCGAAAAAATTAATGTGACCACCAGAGTGCATGCACGATAACAACCAAAATAAGTCATTTGACCCTATAAAAAGCGGAACACTGGGGGCAGCATCACAAAACACTAAAGATGTGTAGATTTCACTAAGACGTCACTCTTATATACAAAATTTGAAAGAAATCCGTCAAGAAATGTGGCAGATAGAGCTAGCGCACAAAACACATATTACCTTTGACCCTTTAAAGGACGGAACAATGAGGGCAGCATTATCAAAAAGTAGAAATTTGTTGATTGTACCAAGATAAATTTCCATTAAAAATTTGAAAGGAATCCGTCAAGAAATATGCATAGCCTGCAGAGTGCACACAAGACATATTGTCCAAAATATAACTTTTGACCTTATAAAAGACGGAACACTGGTCATGCTGGTGGCAGCATCACCAAAAACTAAAGATGTGAGATTTGACCAAGATACACCTCCATACAAAATTTGAAAGAAATCTGTCAAGAAATGTGGCAGTAAAGCGCACAAAAGGGACAAATGACCTTTGACCCTATAAAGGACGGAACAATGAGGGCACCATTATCAAAGAGTAGAAATTTGTAGATTGTATTAAATCAATCTCCATAAAAAATTTGAAAGGAATCCGTCAAGAAATATGGCCTGTGCACTCCCCCCCCCCCCCCCCCCCCCCCCCCCCCCTCACTCCCTGAGCGACTTTTGAAGGGCTGGCGAGAAGAAAAAAATATGGATCTTCCTCCAAGCAGTTTCCGCTCTTGACGCCAAGGTCTAGTTACTCCACTGGCCCCCTCCATCACAATATCCTGCATCCGCCACTGAATCACCCGACCCAATCTTACTTTTTACTGCATGTTGTTGGCCAAACATTCATTTGAGATCTCGATATTATTAATGATCTTTTTACTGCATATCTTCTTTTTTTCCTTCTTTCTTTTGCTTTTTTTTTCCCTTTCTTTCTCTGTTTCTTTCTTTCTTTGTTTCTGTCTGTCTTTCTTTCTCTCTATTCTTGCAGGCTCAAACTATTGTTAGTTAGCCTATATCACTTGGCACAGGTTTTGTTCCTGAGAAGCGGTGCGGCGTTTGCCCTCACCGAAATCCAAAATCATTTTGTTATTTTGTGAAAATACATGTCTAATTCTACAGGTTAGGATACGTGTACAATTTATTGCCCTTATAAACATGCATGCCTGGGACTATGTTTCAATTAACTGGTCTCTCGTCCAGCAATTCTAGCAAATATACAAACCATTATGCCAATCACATAATGATGTCATTAATAAGCATTTAGCATAGATCGCGAACAAGAGTTATGACTGTCATGGAGTTGATTTGATGAAACGACTTCCTGACCGACAACAAACCGAACAAAATTTGCATTACCCACAATGGGAACGAATCGGTCGGTTTGAGTGTCATATCTGTAACCAACGTGATGGAGAACAACAGTCTGTTTTATGTCTTAGATGTATGTTTTTGTGAAAGACAAGAACAGAAGAAGCCAAAGGAAGGCAAAGCCTCTTCGAGATCTCTAGCTATTCATTGTAACTTTTTGAGGTGTGCTTTCTTCTCGATTACAAAAACTAACGAATTGATTTAACGATCAATTTTTTTTTACTTTTAAGATTGTGATTGTTTTTCTCAATAATTAAAGATCGAACAAGGAGCCAACAAGTATTATGTAAAAAAGCAGACGTTGATTACTCACGCACTGAATTTGACCATGGGGGTTGCGGTTCATTGATGTATGCAGCAATTGTAAACATGGTAAATACTCCAAGTGAAAAGTGATTCTTTTTATTTAGTATTCTTCCCACATCATTACTAGAGTGGAACGCCTTTGTTTGCTGGCTGGGTTCCATTTGTATCCAAACAAACATATTTTATTTCATATTTCTCCGATCGTTATCGGTCAAAATAGCAGTCAAAATACTATAATTTTCGACTTTTTTTCGGACCACCGGTCCATAAAAACTATCTTCATAGGGAGAGAAACTCTCCTTTGTCTTTTCCTGGAAGAATTGTGAGAAGTTGTGGTGACTGATGTCAACGATCGAAGTTTTACCAAAATCCACGAACAAGATGGCGACTCCGCCAAGCAGCAACACCAGCACAAAGCCGCAGAAAACCAGCGAAACGCTGAGCACAGCTAGAGCCGGAACCTCCCCGGGCGATACCGCCGCGGGCCAATCTACGAAGCCTGAGCCCAAGCGCTCATCGACAGTGAAAGCCTCCGATACGAAACGGAAAACTGACTTGGGAAAACCTGCCCCGAATGAGTCTAAGAACTCGGGGCCTAAAAAGAAGGGCAAAAAGCCTGAAGAAAAGGAGGACTTCACGGAATTTCGGGGCAGACTTAACAAATTAGAATCCTTAATGGAAAGAATGGTGGAACTTTTGCCATGTACATCTGCAAGTGCAACTCGCCCCACCGGGGATACACCACCGACATCGTGCACAGGTGCGGAGAACGTGAGTTTCCTTGAACAGCACGATGATGATTTTGATCCTTTTGATACTGGAAACATGGGTCAATGCCCAGGATCTTATGACATTGGCAGCATGGATGAGGGTGACTACACCGAAACGGGTGCACCAGTCCAAGAGCAGGAAAATGAGGACGAAGTTCCTGCCTTTGCTCAGAAATTTGCAATCCCCACAGGGGTAGGTGGCGCGATCCACAATGATTTAGCTAAATCTGCCATGTATCTCATGTCTCACCAGCTAGAGGAAAACATGCTGGAGGAAGCCGGAGGTAAATACCCTCCCCCTAGCAATTGTGCTCCCCTGTGTTGCCCCAAAGTGAATGCAGCAATATGGGAAAACCTGTCCTCGCACACAAGAAGCCGTGATTTGAAACTGCAACGAATCCAAAAGCCGTTGACGAGGGGACTCACAGCATTTATTCAAACTCTGTCCCCTGATAGCCTGTCAGAAACCCAACAGAATGCATTGGCGTTGCTTTGCAATGCAAATTTTGAAGTAAACTGCTTACGCAAAGAGCAAATTAAACCAGACTTAAATGTCAAATACTCACACCTTTGCAAGCCGGCCACACCAGTGAGTCAGTACTTATTTGGCGATGACTTAACAAAGAGAGTCAAAGATCTCACAGAACAGCAGAAAGCTGCAGCTGGCGTGGTGCGTGGACAACGTAAACCCCGCCCCCAGTACCATCCATACAGGACACAAGGGTTTAGCACTAACCAGTACCGCAGGCAAGGATGGAATAGTGCCACCGGCACGTCAGAAACTTTTGCAAGTAGCCGACCCGCAAGTGGGAGCTACAACAGGCCTTTTTTAGGCCAGCGAACACAGCGGGGCAGGCCGTGCCGAGCTCCGCCTCACACCCAAACCATGAGCATGCTGAAGCAGACCCAATCCTCCCAACGGCCACAGGCAGCGAGGAGGAAATAGCTACACCATTACCCAAAGAGGTAGGTAGCAGTTATGAATGTTTTGAGAATGCTAAGAATTGTGCTCCCACTTTTTCATGTTCATTTAAGCAAGAATGCATATCAAATATGCCTGTTGGAGGTCGATTGCTACATTTCTATCACAGATGGTGTGAACTAACGTCAGATCAATTTTTGCTGGCAGCAGTGCAAGGCTATGAGATTGAATTTGATCACTCAAAAGGGGCCCCCATACGAAATAAGCCCCTCTATGAATACAAAAAGAGCCCATCAGAAATAAATCAGATTACAAAAGAAATCTTGGCTCTACAAGCAAAAAATGTAATTGAACTTTGCTCATTTGAAGAGGGAGAATTCCTCTCAAACATCTTCACGAGACCCAAGAAAGATGGGAAGTACTCGTATGATCTTGGACCTATCGGAACTCAATAAAAGTCTGAACGTACAACACTTTAAGATGGATAACATCCATACTGCCAAGCACTTGATTTCACCGCACTGCTATCTTGCATCAATCGACCTCCGAGATGCATATTATTCCATACCAGTAGCCCCAAACAGTAGAAAATACTTGCGATTCTTGTGGCAGGGTGAGCGCTGGCAGTTTACAGCATTACCTAATGGGCTCAGCACAGCCCCCAGACTGTTCACAAAATTGCTGAAGCCAGTTTTTGCTGAACTGCGACAAGCAGGACATACAGTCATAGGATATTTAGATGACACCATAATCATTGGTGAGACAAAAGAGAAGCTCCAAGAGAGTGTGACTGCCACTACAAAAATCCTCTCAGAATTAGGATTTATTATTCACACTGAAAAATCAGTGCTCACCCCAACACATGAACTAACCTTTCTTGGTTTCGTACTGAACACTGAGAATATGACTGTTAAATTGCCTCAGGCCAAGGTACAAGAAGTGAAAGAGATATGCTGTGAATTAATGGGCACATACCTTCCATCGATAAGAATGGTAGCACGAGTGATTGGGAAGGTCATAGCAACTTTCCCAGCTGTTGAGTATGGTCCCCTGTACTATAGATCTATGGAGAGGGACAAAATTGCAGCTCTCAAACAAAACAGGGGCCATTTTGATAGAAAGATGAAGTTGTCTCTTGAGGCAAAAGAGGAGTTAAAGTGGTGGATGAATAATGTTTCTATGGCCTCCTCCCCAATTGTTAGGAAAAAACCTGACTTAGAATTACACACAGATGCCAGTGGCCTTGGATGGGGAGCTACTGATCACCGGAAACAAACAGGGGGTCGTTGGAATGAATCTGAGACAAAAAGGGCAAGAAACAATGAAATAAATTTCCTGGAAACCCTAGCTGCTGGGTTGGGCATTAAATCCTTTTGCAGGAATAGGCGTGACATTCATGTGATGGTAAGAATAGATAACACCACTGCTGTATCCTACTTAAACAACATGGGAGGTTGTAAATCAGCAAATTGTGACAAGATGGCAAGAGAAATTTGGCAGTGGTGCATTTCTAGAAATATTTGGATCACAGCAGCCCACGTACCTGGTCGGTACAATACGATAGCAGACGAAAGATCCAGGAAATTTAATGACAGAACAGAGTGGAAACTAAAAAGACAAGTGTTCAATAAAATAGTTTCCCACTTTGGTGTACCGGAAATAGACCTGTTCGCCTCAAGACTAAATGCCCAAGTAGATAAATATGTCACATGGCACCCAGATCCTGGGGCATTTGCAGTTGATGCATTTACGCTAGATTGGAAACAATTTGCATTTTATGCTTTCCCTCCGTTTTGTATGATCCCCAAGTGTTTGCAAAAAATCAGAGAGGATAAAGCTCGGGGGATACTTCTGGTCCCAAATTGGCCCACTCAGGCTTGGTTCCCGCAGTTGGTTAGCATGATGGAAGGGGAGCCCATGTTTATCCAGAGACAAGAAGATTTGCTGCTCCTCCCTGTGTTAAACACAACCCACCCACTTAATGCTAATATTGACCTCTTATGTTGCAGGTTATGCGGCAACACTTCGAGAATCGGGGACTAAGCAGACGAACGGTGGATATAATTACGGCTTCATGGAGAGCATCAACCTGCAAGCAGTACCAAGTTTACATCACACAGTGGCGGAGATTCTGCCACAGCAGGGATATGAGTTACCTCCAAACCAAAGTGGAAACAGTGCTAGAATTCCTGAGTAGTTTATTCCATGACAGAAACCTTAGCTACAGTGCAATCAACACAGCTCGTAGCGCTTTATCCACTTTTCTGATTCTTATTGACAGCAATGAGACAGTGAGAACTCATCCACTTTTAAACAGACTGATGAGAGGTGTTTTTCAGCTCAGACCTATCTTACCTAGATATACGGTAATCTGGAATATTAGCTCAGTCCTCAATTTTCTGAGAAAATTGTCTCCAGCAAACTCCTTAAACCTCCGGGATTTAACACTCAAAGTGTGTATGCTAATGGCTCTTGTATCTGCACAAAGAGTGCAAACTTTGCATGTTTTAAAGATGAATAAGATGACCCGGAAAGGGAGTTTTGTGTGTTTTCAATTGGATGAACCCTTGAAACAAAGCAAACCAGGGAATACCAATTTTGAGTTTAAACTGGAAGCATACCCTCCTGATAGAAGATTGTGTATTGTAAGGTATGTGAAACAATATGTCCAGCGTACAGGACCACTGCGTGGGAACGAGAACTCGTTCTTTGTTAGTTACACCAGACCACACAAAAGAGTAACAACTCAAACTTTGTCTCGCTGGATCAAGACCTGCTTGCTAAGAGCAGGTGTGGATACAAACATTTATAAGGCCCACTCAACGCGAGCAGCATCAACTTCAGCAGCTGCCAAGGCAGAACTTCCAGTGGACCAGATCCTAGCCCGAGCAGGGTGGTCGTCAGAGAAAACGTTCAGGAAGTTTTACCGGAAACCTCTTGAAAACAGGAGAAACTTTACCCAGGCAGTCTTACAAGATAGCGCACTGCATTAAGAACTGCTTCAAAGCATTTCAATAGAACTGGTAATAAGAGACCAGAGGTCTAGAACTATAGAACTGGGAATAAGAATCCAGATGTCTAGAGTATTCTGGACACATGCTTATATGTATACAAAGACACAAAGAACAATGTCTTTTGGAACATTATGACATCTAATAGATAGATGGTTTGTGCATGAAATGATCGCCCACATGTATGAACAGACTACAATGGCCATAAAATATGGTGAGTCATTGGTCAGAAGCAGCAATTCAATCTGCATACTGTAATGTTCAATTTTCTTATACATGTTGGTTGTTCCAAATGTGGCTACTTGGCTTCAAAATCTCATGTAATAACGATCGGAGAAATATGAAATAAAATAGTAAGATTAAACGAGAACTTACCGTTAGAAGTTTGATCTTTATTTTATGAATATTTAGGAGGAAGTTATTACATGCCCTCCTCGCCCTCCCAAAACTTCAAACTTCAGTGTAAGTTCTCTGTTTTTTACTACTGAGAGTAGCCACATTTGTAGCTTTGAATATTGACTGCGCATGCGCGAGCGGGATCTCATGTAATAACTTCCTCCTAAATATTCATAAAATAAAGATCAAACTTCTAACGGTAAGTTCTCGTTTAATCTTACTATTAAACAAACATTTTTGTCAGCATTATAGACGTTGTGACGTACCAAATGGTTTAAAGCATGTGTGTTTTGTTAAAGAAAAGAGTGGTATTCAGGCAAAAAATTAATTATATCCACAATTCAAGTCTTCATCCATTACTGATGTGATAGTAATAATAATAATAATAACGATAATATTAATAAAATTGATAATAATTATAGTAATATTAATACTGATAACAACAACAACAATAATAACAATAATAATATACATAATAATAACAACAATGGTATGTATGTTATATTTATGTGGCTCATTACATTACATTATGACATAATATTTAATGTCATGCACTAGCCTTTTTTGGTATATTTGAAAGCGAAATATTCACAACGCGATTAAATCAAAATAAAGCAATTGACTTCTTCTCACAGTTTTAGACAGTGTATATATTTAGCAGACCATGTTGGACCTGATCTTAATTAGTCAACTGTTTTATGGAGCACCAAGTGCTATCGTCATTCCTATTCCGTACAAATTACTACAATTCTCTAACAAAATGTGAATCAAGGAGGGGCTGATTTCGTATTGGCATCATTTTGTTCATTTAGTTACAGAATTTAAGACTTTGAAACTTATAGTTGCCTTAAACTAAACCCAGAACCATCCACACACATATTTTGGCCAACTCGGTTTCAGTTGGGTACAACATGACACATATTCCTTTGTTGCATGCTTGCCTAACAAAGCAACATGCGCCATAGTTTTGTTACCCACTGGCGCCGAGATGGCCAAACTCTGTGTATGGATGGCTCTGACTAAACCTCCCAGAGCTAATTTTTTTTTTTTTTTTTTTTGAATGATATTTTATTTCTTCCTCTTGACAAATTCACAATTCAGCAAAAATTATTACAATAACAAAGAATGAGTTCATAATCATACAGAGTTCTTCATAAATTGCATAACGAACAAAAGTTTCAAAATAATTATTGTACATTTCCTTTTCTAAAAACAAAGATTTTTCAAACAAAGAACTTTCATCGATCTCTAAAAATAGAAAGAGAGAGAGAAAAAAAAAGAAATATGGGTAATTATACTTTCCCATCCATATAACTTTTAAATTAAACTTCCATTATTCATGCTCTTAGAGGAAGGTATGATTTTTTTTTTTTTTTTTTTGTTTGAATGATATTTCTTCCTCTTAACAAGTTCATAATTCGAAACAATTATTACAATAACAAAGAATGAGTTCATATTCATACAAAACACTTCATGAATTACATGAATAACAAATCACATGAATAACAAAAGTTTCAAAAGAATGATTGTTCATTTCCTTTAAAAACAAAAACAAAAACAAAAACAAAAATTTTCAAAGAAATATTTCAAAAATTACATCGATCTCTGAACATATTAAAACAAAAAAAAAACAAAAACAAAAACAAAAAACAAACAAAAAAAAGGAATATAGGTAATTATACTTTTCCCATCCATTAACTCTTAAATCAAATTCTCATTCTTCATGCTCTAAGAGGAAGATATAAGCTAATTGAAGGAGAAACCTCCTAAATAGCGCCATCTTTTAACAGGATTTGGAAAACATCAGTGCGTCTTATTTTTTCCCAGCATGCACCATTCTCCCGTAATGTACTTTCTGGCAATTTTCTTTATTTGCAAGTCAAAAGTAATAGTTTAAAAATTTTTTAAATGTGCTTATTTTCCAAGCTAGTTGTTAGTTAAAATTAAAAAGAAATGAAACTAAACTCTAATTATAATCTTAAATTAGGAATGACCTTAAGTTGGCTCCGTTCAAATTCTACCAGTTTAAGGCAGCTTTAATATAACTGTCTTAACCTGTATCAGATTTTCCTCATACATTCTCTGACTCATTTCCCCCTTTGTTATACGCTTTTATTTCAGCCAAACTTATGCCACGGTGGACTTCCCCCGTTGATGCAAATGTAGACTGTGACGTATTTTAGACAACTCTCCAATTTGTTGTACTAATCAATGATTTCTGGTTTTCTCCTCAGCGCCTATCCGTCTTGGCAGTACTCAAATATATTATGGAAAGCATAGGTCATCGGAAACCAAATTTATCCTACCTGTTCATTATTTTGGGGGGAAAATCATTTTGTGGATTGGAACAATTGGGAGAGTTGCCCACCACTACATCCCAGTGACATTACCGTTTGAAATTGTCATAGTGATTACAACTTTCAAACATTCGTAACTTTCTAATTGTTAATTCGATTTTGTCAAACCTCTTACGAATATTCTTCTCTAATTTGTTTGCTTTCCTTTAGAGCAACACACTAGTAAGGCTGGATTTCCCGTTAAGATTTGAATAGAATACCTACCTTATGTTATGGAATCATTTCAGACCACTGAAATGCACTTTTTTTCAAAAGCAACAGAAACAAAATAAAATCATAATACATTTATGTTTTAGGTGATAGCGAAAAAGATTACTCATCTGTTTTTATAATTCCAGGGAAGGTTAATTTCATAACTTTTACCTTGACACAAAAGAAATAGAGCGCATGAACATATTGTTGAACTTAACCACGTATCGCTTATCTGCAAATTATGAGACGGTCATTTAATTATTATTTCATTATTAAAATAATTAAACCACATTTATAAATCTAATACACAAGATAAAGAAGCTGTGTCTAGGAGCTGACATGCTAAGGGCATAACTTGTTATTTCTGAGGTTCCCTACCTGAAAGTTTATTAAATATCTACGAGGTTTCTTTTGTTTGTTCGTTTGTTTTGTTTTGTATTTTCTTCTTCTTTCTTTTAAGGTACGTGATTCCCAATCTTGGAAGGCTCTTAAATAAAGATAAGAATTTAAAATATTAGCATAAATTCATGAACGCCATTACACAGATATTGGCATATTTCGTACTTCAAGTTAAAAAAAATACCTTGTTGGATGTTAGGTACCTCTGTTTTGTTTGTTGTTGTTGTTTTTTTTTTTCGTTTTTGTAGAACTACAAAAAAAGGAAAGAAAAAAATTGTTTTAAAAGATTTGTCAGAATAAGTTTTTGTGAACATGAAATAAATTTAAATTCTACTTTGTGAAATCGCCTTTATGTAAACTTTTGGGCGATGTGCACCTGGCTGATATTCAGGAGGATGAAGGTAGGAGGACATGGAACATTAAGACTGATGACGTAACAAAAGGCCATGAGGAGAGTCACGTGATCGCGAAAAAAAAACATCAGGAAGTTCAGTAGCAAAAAATATCGTGACCTCGCGGTCGATCCACTTTACTGACAGTCCATCCATACGTATCTCTGAAAACTGGCACAAGGATAAATGTCATCCATTACACTAATTGATCATTTTCATACCAACAATAACAATCCATTAATCTAAAGCCTTTTTTTCATTTATAATAATTTCTTTATGCATGTATACTTTTACTAAAAACAAAGAAAGTTGCAATGTAATGTTATTACGATATGCCTTTCCGGCCCAGCGCCAGATGTAAAGGGGTTTCTCCTAATATTTATTCATAATCGATAAGATATTGGCTGGGTTACGTGTATCATGGTTTGCTTGTGCGTGTAAAGTCATATATTCTTACTTTAAAAATGATTATTTTAAAAGTCCTTATTTTAGTAAAGTACACCTCTCTATCTAATCAAAGTATTTCTCAATGTATTACACACTAGCTAATGTACGGACCTGTGATACCCATCTAATGTTGTGATATTATGGATTATATAGCGCCTAATACATCTACGATGTATCTAAGCGCTTTACAGATTACCCCGCTCATCTCCTGAATCATCGGATTCATGACTTGCCCTCACACAATGTATTCACCTTCTCCACTCCCCGGGGAGCATTCCAGCCAGGCACCTTTTTACACACGTTCATCCTACTGGGTACCCATTTAATACCTGGGTGCAGAGGAGCACTGTAAATAAAATGCCCTGCTCAAGAACCTAAGTGATGTGTCGGGGATCAAACACACGACCTTCGCATCTTCACCTCTTCTTGTCTTGATACTATTTTTATCTTTATAAAAAAAAAAATATTGATAATAATAATATTTAGAAGAAAAAAAAAATACCGAAAAGAAATAGAGAGAAGTCCATATGATTAAATTCTGTTTTTGAAAACAAAAAAAGAATAACATTAGTTGGTGATAATAGTCAAAATTGACTGACTGCCATTTAACACGAATCAACAACAACTACACAGATTCATTTCTGCATAAAGGGTATATGGGCTTTTATGAGGCGCAACTTTCAGAATGCGGTAACTTTCTTTAGATCCATCCCTTTAAATTTGTTTTGTTTTTTGTTTGTTTTTGTTTTCCTTTTTAAAAAATAAGTTTAAGAGGACGTGAAAGTAACATTTGTAAACACGTGTGTCTATAAACTGATTTTAATTTTGATTTGATTTGATTTGATTTGATTTATTGGTTTCTATTATTATCTTTTTTTAACATAAATCGTCGTGAACATTGATTTGACACAAACTTTAAACAACATGATATTTCCATTATACAATGATAATCAACATTAAGTATATACATTATACAAGAGGGATGGGAGCGTATAATAGGCATGAAGCTTGATGTGCTTGCATCCCTTGGTTATAACTTCCCTGCCGGAAAGAACACAGTGTCCCATAGTATGTTCACAGTGTGTTCACATAGTCAAGTCTGTGAAGATGTGATTCACAATGTTAAAAAGCTCAAATTTAACAGTTTGAAGATGATTCCACAGTGTGGTTTACCACAGAGTGTTAACATAGTGATGTTCGATTTCACAGTGTGAATTTTCTCGCTCACAATGTGAAGATGTGATTCACAATGTTAAAACGCTTGAATTTAACAGTGTGAAGATGATTTTACTCTGTGTTTCACACTGTGAACACACTGTGGGACACTGTGTTCTTTCCGGCAGGGTTAGAGCAAATGGATAAAGGGAGAAGATGACTTCCCAAAATGATGGAAGATGAACTTGGTGAAATGAAAGGAAAAGAGCGTTCGTGTCCATCACCGCAATTACGGTAATAATACCTTGTGAAAGTTGTACGACACATGCTCCGCCGACAATTGCTCCGCATCAACTTCGTACACTAACTAGTCCACTGCCTGGACTGTCTCCGTATCGCACGATCCGATAGTACACCCTCAACGCTAACACAATAAACCAGCCCTTTACCCCACCGATCTCCACCCTCGTTTTTTTTTTTTTTTCGACGGGTGAAATTTTGGGGATCGCACGATATTAGCGGAGAGTGGCGCTCTGTGTGGGATATGTGTGTAGAGAAAGAGCAGCGTAGGGGAATAACCCAAATATAAAAAAAAAAACGGATAGAATCTATACTAACACTAACCACATACGAAACTTCAACCCTGGACCAAACACTATACCTAACCCTAACCCTGACCCCAAACCTAACCTAAAACCCTATTTCAACCCTAACCTTAATCCTATATCTTTGTCGAAATAAAGCCTGGAGCAATAATTGTCGCCAGAGCATAGGTCGGGGCACCGTTGATAGTATAGTATGCAGGTTTTCTAGTAGGGATACGATGTCATAAGGTTTCTAGTAGTTGCAAACTTGATAAACTTGCTAAAGATGAATTTAGGGCGAGATTAAATTCAGAAATTACTTCTTCTTTTGTTGTTGTTGTTGTTGTTGTTGTTGTTGTTGTTGACAGTATGGTCACCGAAAAGAAACTTCGGAATGAGATCCCTACGACGCCGATCAGCTAATTTGGTAGGTATGAGTTGAATACTGAATTTTCTTATTTCCATAAGACTAAAGACAGGACCAACCCGGTTCCGCTAGACAATATTACCACAACTTTAGGAAACGAGTAATTACTAACAGGAATAGTGTGTCATTTAGTAGAATTAGTTTTTGTTAACGGGGGAATGTGTTGAGCTGAATAGTAGATAGGCTAGTTTCACACCTAATTTAATGCTGAGCACACATCTCGTTGGTTTTCAAAACACCTATTGTAAATCTGCAGTACCCCGTTACTAACTATATCTGTCTGTATTGCTTTATGTTCGCAATGGAAAGCTGGAGGCAATTGCACGAATGTTATTTTTTCAGATTTTGATACTAAATGTATAACGCACTGTTTGTTTTTGAATTATCTGAGGTACTACATGTATATAACTCTCGATGAATATACCTTTCTCAGTGACTAAATGCTATGATACTTTTTGTATATAACTGTTTTGTTTTTGTTTTTTGGTGGCACTTTCCACTTAATTATGTTAAATTAGTTAGGTTGCCTGTCCTGTTACCATGGTTAATTTTTGCGATTTAGCGGCACTTTACATGCAAACTGTGTTGTAGTCGACAAAATGGCATCATTCATCATCGGGATCAATTTTGAGTTTCCGCTCAACCGACACGTGCGTTTGGTTCCTTTATTTTTTTTTCATAAATGTTCCGGAAACATTTGGCATAAATGACGTTTTCAAATACAAAGCTGATAGAAAATTCAAAACGTTTATCACCGGGGCAATCCCTAAACCACTATTGACTACCAGGTATGCCTGACCAAATTAATCGACAAGCCCCCCCCCCCCCCTCCCCCCCCCCAAAAAAAAAAAAAGAAAGAAAAGAGTTTCAAGAAGTTTATAAATTTAAAAAAAAGGTTTCAAATTTATCAAAATAAGAAAGAAATGGTGCTCATATTTTTAAATTTGACTGCTGAAATTATAAATGTAATTAAAAACAGATTGGTATAGGATTCAAATGAACAAGTCTAATTATACTCATTCGTTTGAAGTAAAATCTATTGAAATTAAGGTAACTAGCACTGTTAACTAATGTTGTTTAGTTTAAGTCACTGTAAGTATCGAAAAATGTTTTTCGATTTTGTTATAAAATCGACTATAATCCCTTTTATGCTTACCGTTTCTTTGCCATAAATATGGGGTGTCATTGCTTGTGTCTGTTTGCAACTGTCATTCGTACATCGAGATTTAAAGTTGTTTCTTTTTCTTGTACAAGTTTAGGCAGTATTTCATTGATATGTCATAATATTCTACATGTACGTACTAAACACACATTGGTATCGATAGCAATCTTCTACAATGTGTTATTTTGTAATTTAACTTGTGATGAATAGCAACAACTGCATAAATGAGACCGTTTATAAGCCATCTTGCCAATATTGTTTACCAAATGAATTTCAGAAAAATAGTTGTTCATACAGATTCTTCATCTGAATGCAAGGAGCTTATTCAAAAATGTTGATGGTCTACAAGAATTATTATCTGTAACTGGACACCGATTTAGTATAATTTGTGTAACAGAAATATGGTTGAATAACAAATCTCCTGCATTGTTTAATATTGATGATTATTCACTTGTACATATTGACAGAAATGAAATGAGAGGTGGTAGTGTAGCTATATACATTAGAGATTCCTTTCAGTATAAGGTAAGAAGAGATTTGTATTTTGGAAAAAAATAGTGCTGAATCTCTATTTATTGAAATTGAAAACTCAAACTTAAAGAACTCGGTTATAAGCGTTGTATATAGACCACCTCACTTAAATACTGAATCATTCTTTTTAGATATTGAAAATGTTTTGAATAAACTTACTTCAGGGAATAAAGATATTTAATTTGCTGGTGATTATAATATTGATATATTGCATGCACATAGAAATCGTAGAGCAATTGTAAATTTGTTAAGTCCATATGCATTGTGTCCCTTCATTGATAAACCTACATTGTACTCGTATATGCCCTCTTAGCTCAACTTTAATTGATGATATTTTTTCCAATACTGAGGAGCGACATGTTGCATCAGGTATAATTTTTTTCAGACATATCTGATCATCTTCCATTTGTAATAGTTACTACTCAACAAAAATAAAGTACCTTCTCAGAAATATCCACATTTCGAAAGTTTACCCCAGAGAATATACAAAGTTTGAAGGACAACTTGAGCACAGAATCATGGGAAAATGTTTTTTATATTATTTAGATGTAGGGTTTAAGAGGCAATATTATTTTGGCAGGTCCATCGCCATCGTCTAAGAAAGCAAGGATATTGAATCTGAATTTTTACGTGTAAGTGTATGGAGATTACGTCATCCAAAAAATATTGGACGGTTTTACAAAAAATATTGGACGATATGAATATTTTGCCCCGCCCATAAAATTACCATTGGTCAATAAATGATTGTGCGCATGCAGCTAGCGTGACGTCACAATGAAATTGCGCTGCGTTTGTGACCGTACATGGTTAGGTTGCCCCTGTAAGCCACACCTATATGACCTGGATATGCAGACGATACGCGCTAGCGCTAGCTGCTTATAATTTGTGTGTAGAAATAAATCACCTTCGTAGTAAACAAAAATGGCTACAATAAACAAAGCACCGGCAAAAACTTCACGTTTTGCTGATTTATCAGCAGCGGATTACGAGGAATTACTTAACAAGAAGGACAGTAGGAATACCCCAAAATCAACAAAGATAGCAGTGAACTTATTTCGTGAGTACCTGTTGGAAAAACATCTAGACGTCAAATTTAGAACCCAGGCTAGATTAAATCTCATTTTACATTTTCTTGTGGAGTAGGTCTAGATCTAATCTAGATATAGATCTAGACTCTAGTCTATCTAAATAATAATTATAATCTTGGATGACCATTTTTCGTGGAATACGTGAAAATATTTTTCCACAGCTCATCCAATATTTTCCTGTATCCCACTCAAGGCCATCCAATATTATCTAATTGTGTGACAATGTAGATGAAGCTTATAAGTTATTTTAAAGAAAAAATCATCATTATTTAAATGAAAATATTCATTACGTTAAAAGGAAAACAACGACAAAAATCCCAAGAGAACCTTGGATCAGGAAAGAAATTCTTAGATCAATTAATAAAAGAAATAAAATTCATAAAATTACTTTGAAAAAGCCTTCGCAAAATAATATAGATAAATATAAACAGTATAGAAATAAGTTGAAAAACATTATTAAAGAGAAGTCTAAGCAAATGCACTTTTTGAATAAATTTGAAAATACTAGAGGCAATATATCGGCAACGTGGACAAATATAAGTGATGTTACTTGGTAAATCGAAACAAATTAATCTAAATCAGAAGTATTTTAATGGTAATATCATTTATGACAGACCAGATGATGTAGTAAATGAATTTGATAATTATTTCGTTGATGTTGGACAAGAACAAACATAAAAAATTCCTCATACTTTTAAACATTTTAAAGACTTTTGGGGCAGTTCATGTACTAGTTGAAAGTTCTCTATTTTTCAATCCAACTGAACGAGAAGAAATATTCAAAATTGTAAATTGTTTAAAAAGTAAAACATCGTATGGAAAGGATGAAATTAGTAATTGGCTTATTAAAATAATTATACCATTCATTATAGATCCGATTGTTTATATTTGTAATTTGTCATTGTCTACCACTGGTATGAAAATTGCAAAAGTTATTCCAGTGTATAAAAAAGATGATCATACAATAATTTCTAATTATCGTCCAATTTCTATTCTTTCATCATTTTCGAAAATACTAGAACGTTTAGTTTATAGTAGAATATCATTATTTCTATCACCATAATTTGTTGAATTATTCTCAAAATGGGTTTCGCAAACATGTCTCTACTGATTTAGCGTTGATTGATTTGTTTGATAAGATATCTGATTCCCTGTCCCCCCAAAACACGTTATTTCTATTTTTATGGATTTGAGTAAAGCATTCGACACGCTGGATAATGCTATTTTATTTTCCAAATTAGAACATTTTGGTGTAAGGGGCAGCGCCCTCACTTGGTTTAAAAGTTATATTTCCCATAGGCAGCAGTTCACTTGTACATTGGATTATATGTTTTGCTTAAACTCTGCAATACATAAGTATCTTACAATAATTTCTTCAAATAATCTTATATGGAATAATATACCATTAAATATACGATGTTATCCTACAATAACAAGATTTGAAAATGAATTTAAGAAACGTATATTAAGCCGGTATGCACATTACTTCCATTATTTTGGTTTCGTCTCTGTCCTCTCCCCGTTCGAATTCCGCTTTGTATTTGCAATACAGTAGAATTTACAATGTACAATTTTATTTCATTGTACTGTATTTATCTCGATGTACGACTGACATTCGATAAGTATGTAATCATGACACGCTCTTTACTATGTGTGAACCCCATTTAAGTAATCGTTATAAATCCAAGAAAAAAAAGAAAACAAAAAAAAAAAATATATATATATATATATATATGTACGATGTTTATACTTTAAAATGGGGCTTTTTCATTTATTTAGGGGCGTTACTTTCAAGCCTTAGGCTTATGACTAACCCCTCCCATGCCATGACTGTTTTATTATTATATTGATTGTTATTTTGTATTTGATGCATAGAAAATAGAATTTAAGAAATCAAATCAAAATCAATAATACTTTGACAAATTAAGACAAAAATAGAGTATGTTGTCTTACTTAAATTAAGTAAAAACGACAAAAATGTATGAAGTAGAATAACAAGGACGGACCATGAAAAATGAACGCCTTTATAGAAACTTGCTAGGTTTTTTTTCCTATTCTTCTTCTTCTCCTTTTCTTTCGTTCTTCTTCTTTTTTTTTTCTAGAAATGTGCAAGATTATGAAATGTAACTCATAATAGCACTGAGGGTGAACGCTTTTGTTTAATGGTTAAACACCTGTTCATGGTTGTGTGATATCTCAATAGCACTAGTCTTTCGAAATGCTATATAACGCCTCTGACATCATAATACAAATTGTGTTTACCATGGCAGTGTGCAGGTAAGGCTAGAACAAATACAATCACGGTCAGTTAATTTTGTGAAATTTCCTATCAACATTAGTTTATATTGTATCATAACTGCACCCACACTAATGTCTTATTAACCTAGTTTTTGAAATGCTATATAATGCCTCTGACATCATAATACAAATTGTGTTTACCATGGCACTGTGCAGCGTAAGGCTAGAACAAATACAATCGCGGTCAGTTAATTTTGTGAAGTTGCCTATCAACATTAATTTATATTGTATCATAACTGCACCGAAACTAATATCTTATTAACCTAGTTTTTGTTGTTTAGCAGTCGCTTACTCTAATTTTCATCCTTTTCTCCCGTGTCCTTAACCATTCTCAAATAAATAATAAGAGACTTTAAAAAGCTGGTCAGGGTTCCATTAATCAGGCTAAACCCCATGATAAACGATGTCTGGGGAGCGTTTCATCAAGCGTTTTGTCAGTGATTTTTACTGACAAATTTTCTCTCAGCCAATCAGATGCAAGGATTTCAGTAGCTTATAACAATTGTCTGTAAAAATCACTGACAAAACGCTTGATGAAACGCTCCCCAGGTTAGATCTAATTAATTCAACAAAAACTTGTGGGATGTAGGTTAAGAACAATACACGATACGTCAGAAAAGGTGTTTTAATAGTCGCGCTTCATTTATACGAGTAAAACATTAATCAAAATAATTTTTTTTTCTACTGGGCTGTTTTTCCACCAATTATGAAAGGTCTTTTGTATTCTAAAGACATAAATATGGCTTGCCCTATAAACATCACCCATTTTCAACATTTGTTACTGCAAAACTGCCGCTTGCTTCTTCTCCTGTTGCCCATTCCATTCACGTGACGTTGTACCAACTCCAATCATCGTAAGTTGAATTTCCGAGTTTCAAAAATTCAGGCATATTTTCGTATCATTTTGTTTTGCGGACCTTCTATTTTTTTTTGGGGGGGGGATGAAGATGGTACTAGAAATGACCAGACAAGTATTCTGTCGAGACCCTGGAATACCTATAAAGATAACATGATCACCAAAAGCAACAAGGCAAAATGAGTTTACGCCTTTAGAAAATAAAACGAACCCTATGCCACTATTTAAAAGGGGCTAGTCCCGAACCTTAGCATAATGTACCCAAGTCAAACCGCCAGACTGACCCAAAACGAGTGATAACCGACAAATTATTTTTAATTCTGGAAAAAATTTCATTTCTTTTTTGTTTGTTTGTTTTGCTTTTGTTTTCTTTTTCTTGTTATGTTTCTGTTTTTTGTTTTTGTTAATGTTTTATGGAAGCGGTATTATCTGTTTGGTCTCGCTTTCAATCTCGTTGTTGTGACTGGAGTATAACTGTTTATTTCTATCACGCTGCACTCTTACAGGCTGTTGTTATTGAATTTATTTCAGGAGGAAAGGTAAACTAAATTATTTCAATGTACCTATTCATCTCACCTGGGTCGAGCGTGGCAAGTGTAGATTAATGTCTTTCCGAAGGACGTTGTAGGTGTGACAGGGACTCGAACTCTGTACCTTGTGATCCATAGTCCACTGACTTATCCATTAGACCACAACACATATACCCGTATGACTTTATTTTACAGAGAAGGAGAGGGAGAAAGTTCATGTGAGAGAAAAAGAGAGAGCATTTCAAGCTTCAGAAATGAGACACGCATCTGCAAGTTTTTTTTTGTTGTTTTTTTGTTTTGTTTTTTTTTTGTTTTTTTTGTTTTTTTGTTTGTTGTTTTTTTGTTGTTGTTGTTGTTTTTTTTGTGTGTGTGTGTGTGTGTGTGTTTGTTGACCATTCACATGATTACCTAATCAATGAAAACTGTTTGGGTAATTAGATTATACGACAGAAAATAGTAAAATACATGGAACAATGACATTATATGTTTGCAGTTTTGGCCTGGATAGTTTCAGTGGTCTGAAGAATAATTGTGGTAATCGAGATTAGCACGATGAAGCGATTTTGTTTCCACAATAAGCACGCTTAGTCATTTTTATGGAAATATTATAAAATATAATTGAGTATTTAACTAAGGGTATACGAATACCAAATGTATGAATAGCCGATGTGTCTCATACTTTCTCCATTTCACCATCGTTGACTGCTAAGCATTTGATTAATTAATTTTGTACTGCCCGATTTAAACTGTCAAGTCATTCCCAAATTTACACATCGTAAGTTGAATTTACTATTATCGTCTGTTTCGCTGATTTAAATGATTCCCTTTCAATTCAGGTATGAGTGAAGGTTTTTAGAGTTCTTCAGAAATTGCTGGGAATTTATCCAATTTCTCTCCCCCTCCCCCCCCCCCCCCCTTCTTTTGCCTTCCGGAAAGGCATAAAGTTCTTCAAAAGTCTTACTTCTTTATTTAAAAAAAAATCCTTACAAAATTAATCAGGTTGTTTTCATCACTGCATTGAAACCATCTGCCGAGAAGTTTTTCAAGGGTACGGATGTCATTATCAGGGCCCTGTTTCATAAAACTTGTTATCAATAACAAGTCACAATGACTGTTATGAATGAGAGGTAATTTTGTCATAGATCATAGTTGCAATTGTTATTGATAACAAGTTTTATGAAACGGGGCCCAGGAATTAAAAAAGGGGCTCTTCTTACCATTAAAGAAAAAATATTATGATGGGCCATAATACTACGCACTATACTAACCACTGTGTAAAGGAGACTAGTCTGTTGAATAAAAAGGCTCTACAAACCGTGGTTCAAAGCAGGGGCGTAGATAGCGGGGGGATGGGGGGGGGGTATCCATCCCCCAACTTTTCAGGTGGGGGATGGTGTGTACAAGCATCCCCCCAGGTTTCACCCCCCCCCCCGCCCCCTCCCCCGAAGAAAAAAAAATTTCTATTATACGTTGTAGATATATATAATTTGATATATTATATTTATTAGTACTATTATTCAGATTTATATATTCTTTATTTCAATATAGATATTATTTATGTGCAATATTGTAGATTTATATGAATTTATTAATATTCATCTATAATTCTTTCGTTCCTTCTGGTTTTTCCTTATATATTTTTACACTACTAGAAAATGAAAACCATCTACTTCAAATTATACCACATGGGTGTTGATCTGGGAGGGATATGGAGGTATATATGTTTTTTTTAATGAAGTGGGGGCGGGGATGGCTTGTGTTCCCATCCCCCAGTATATTTTAATTGATTTTTTTTTTCAAAGCCATTATGCAGAAAAATTATTTAGATTAAAAGTACATGTAATCATTCTCGATTCAGAGGGTTCAATTGGTAACTTTCCTTTATAATGCAATTTTGCAACACTCATGTTATTAGTAATAGTAACAATTTTCAAGATTGAAATGAAAATATAGTCACAGGAATCGAATGTGGTGGGGAAAGAGGGAATATACATCACCCCCAATATTTATCGAGGATGATGACCTGTGTCATCATTACCCCACTATACATAGAAGAATAATGATAATCATAATATGTAGACCCGGTCAGAAGTACCTCTCCGGGGGTTGCATGTGGGCACAGTGCCCCTATTTTCCCCTTCAAATTCAGATAAGAACCTCCCATTTTTCTTTCGAATAAGTTCATGTTCCATATTCTTATAAGTGCCCATTTTGATAAATACACCTCATCCCTCACCTTACCTTAGATAAATGCTCCTATTTCAACAACAGCATTTATCCCTTTTATCCCTTTTAATGTAAAAATCATTTTGGGGTCTTTGTAATATATAGGCACTAATTTAATTTCTCTACTTTATAAGAACACTTTCCCGTTCTTATAAATGCCCCTTTTCAGATGTTATAAATGCCCCTTTTCACCTCTGATAACTGCCTTTTCTACACCTTCTACACATTCATTTATTTTTCTAGTAAGTGTCCTTCTCCCGTTCCCACGTTTCCCTTTTCCATAACATGTGCCCCTAATCCGAAGTGACTTAGAGCCAATATTCCCAAATACTCGCTCGCTACGCTCGCTCACATTAAGCTTATTAAATAAATTTAATTGTGAAATTTTGCAAATGAATCCCCATCAGAATTGTGTTTCAGCGTTTATATATTACAATGTAATTACGACCTCACAAATTTTGAATATTGTTTGCTCGCTCGCTCAATATTCAAATCATACTACATTCAATCATACTACAAATGCATGGTGCTGAAGTTGTATCTTGGACATGTATCTTGAATTCATTTTTATATGTAGGAATAAGCAAATGAAATAGTCTACATTATAATATCAGGTCAAGTTCTACTTTATCAAGATTTAGGGAATTGTGTATAAGGGAACTTTTTTAAAACTTGTTGCAACAGAGTATAATCATTCCCATCCTCCTCTTTCTCCCTGTCTCTCTCCCTTTCTCTCTCTCTCTCTCTCTCTTGTTTCTTTTTTTAAAATGTCCTTTGTTTTCTCTTTCTCTCTCTCTCTGTCTCCCACTCTCTCTCCCTCTCTCTCTCTCTTGCTCTGTAGGACCTCCTTTGAAATGTATTGTATACATGTATATGCATAGATGTATGACATATACATGTAAGTGCATAATATATGTGTGTGCGTGTGTGTGTGTGTGTGTTGTGTGTGTTAGGCATAGATGTGTGCAAGTGCGAATGCTGACCAATCCGAATCCATCCATTTAATTTCATTTTATGCAAATGTAATATATTAATGTTTTATTTGTATTATATTGGGCCCCAACTACAAGCTCTGCTTCTCAGGGGTCCAAACCTTTCATGGTACTGTATATCTTTATCAATATCCTATTGTATTTGTCTGTTTTATGTTTGGTTGAATAAATTGAACTGAATTGAATTGAATGTAAAGAGAAAATCCATATACATGTTTACGCACCCTCACCCCCCCCCCCCACACACACACTATATATATATATATATATATATATATATATATATATGTGTGTGTGTGTGTGTGTGTGTGCGCGCGCGTGTGTGTGCGTGCGTGTGCGTGTGTGTGTGTGTGTGTGTGTGTTTAAATATAACATTCTATTTGGAATCAAATATACTAGATGAATTCGAGCGATCGCCAATAGGGTAAAAATGCCCGGATGCAGGTATCGGGGTGCGTTTGCTATGCAATGTGGGACAGCTTTTGTGACCTAGTTACTTCCGGAATCTGACCGGTCGGTGAATGACCCGGCGGCCGTGCATAACCTCTCAAATCAGCTTTCCAAGATACGGCTTTGTCATTTAAGTCTCGAACAGAGCCGTCCGCAGCGGGCACCCGTCGTCGCTTTCTCCCGGACGCCTCCCGGTCGCAAGGCTCAATAATGCTGTAACATTCAGCGGCTCTCCGTACTAGCAATTCCAATTCGAGTTTGCGTTTTCCGTTGCATGGAATGCCTCTTTCTGTCAGAAAAGCTTTCAGCTGCAGAACGGTCATATTCTTGAAGTCTTGAGAAACGCTCGCCATGACAATTCTACGATTACCTTAACTTTTATTAGATAAGTTTGAAGAAAAATTCCTGAAGTGTGTACCGCGGTTACTGTAACTTAGCATCCGTATACACCGGAAGTACACAGGTCCCGGAAGTTGAATTAGAATTCGCCAAAAACGGTACATCCGGGCATTTTTACCCTATTGGCGATCGCTCGAATTGCGAACAGGTTTTACCGTTTAAATTTTTGAAATATCTATTTCATTTCTTTGTCATCAGAATGATGAACTCTTTCAAGTTGTCCATCCTTCTCATTGTCGCTCTGTGTCTTTTGATGAGCGCAGACCGATCTGAAGCACGTAAGTAGTTCACTCCAACACTCCCATGCATGCCCGTTGCACACAAGGCGTCCTTTCTATTGCGTGTTCATCTGCGCTGTAATCGAGCCGGTGAACGCAGTTAGCCCATTCGCCAGTAATTCAACGCAATATTTGCACTGTTCGCTTTGCAATCACATATTTTAGAGATGTCATGTCGCTCTAACTTGGCACGTCAAAGACCGAACCAGTTGCTGACGGAGTCTTACACCAGCAAAATGAAGCCTTGAGTGCAATGGGCATTAAGCTCGGCTCACGCGAGGCGTCAGTGACTTGCACGGTCTTTTGCGCGTTATGAAAGAATGATATCGTTTAAAAAGTGATTGCATGAAATGAGCAATGCAAACAATACTTTTAATAACTGGCATACTGGTAAATTGCCTTCACAGGCTTAATTAGCGCAGGTATACTGACGCCATCGAAATGACGCCTCGTGTGAGCGAGCCGGGTTTAAGGACAGCATCGCTCACTCCAGCTATTGTTCATTTCCATAGGATTCATGCCGGTGCGCACATGAACAAAAGGCTGGGACAGAAGAGACGCAAGCGCATAAATTTGCCATGCAGACGTTCTGTATATGCACTCATATTCACTCATTTATCTGCATGCATTGTTGCCCCGTTCCTATGCCGAGAAAGAAAAATCGAACCGGTTCGAATCTCTTTTCTCAGCGTAGGAACGGCGCAACAATGCATGTAGATAAATGAGTGAATATGAGCATACCGTGAGGGCTTGTTAAAATGCTTTATTTCGTAATTCTCCCATAACAGGAGGGAATGTTTAAATAAATTCTCATTCTCGTAATTACAAATCTTAAGTCTTTCAGTGCCGATGTCACATATATGTGACAGATGGACTTGTCATTTCATTCATCCATTGCAGCTCGACCACACGAAAGGTGTATGGTGGTCAATGTATATCAAAAATTTTAACATAAATCAAACATTCTAAATATATAATCTTTAATATAAATTTTCAGAGAAAAATTGCAGATTTTTAAACAGGATATTACCTTATTTCAACATTAAACAATAGGAAACAAATGAGAAACCAAAAAATGATGGACACAAACAAAAAAAAAACCCAAATGTAATTTTCAATAGTTCTTATGCATTAAGTTGGGTAAAGTAATAATGTTTGGTATCATAAGAAATGATAATAAATTTCCTTCAAGTTTTTCTACACAGTATTTTGTGAAAAAATAAATTAGGGTTAATGAAGTGCAGACATATTTGAAAAGTAAGCATTGATCACATTTTGGTAAAATTTTGAAGAGAGCTAAACCCCTTGGCACAGTAAGAGTTAATGAACAATGAACTGCATAAGCGGAAACGATACCTCTATTTTGTATCTGAATTAAACAAAACAAACAAAACAAAACCAAAAAAAAGGAGTAAAGGCGTCAATAGCTTCTCAGCGTGCGCATACGGGGTGTGGGCAAACCAATGCGATGTATAGCTGAACACAACTTACAGTGTTCATTTAACACGGACGGAATGTCAAAATCTCTCTAATTATTCCTCTCCCGTCACATGCCCGTCCCTGCCTTTGCC
Organism: Heliocidaris tuberculata; assembly: GCA_025618425.1. Classification (NCBI taxonomy): domain Eukaryota; kingdom Metazoa; phylum Echinodermata; class Echinoidea; order Camarodonta; family Echinometridae; genus Heliocidaris; species Heliocidaris tuberculata. Next base: position 19,450,008 of record CM046833.1, read on the forward strand.
TTTGCTTTTTTCTCTTTTTTTTTAATGGAATCATTCATACATATACTGGTTCACAACTGCGAAATGACAACGAAGAATTAATCTTTCCTAAATCTTTTTTTCCCTTTTGTTGTTGTTGTTGTTGTTGTAGTGGAATCATTCATACATATACTGGTTCACAACTGCTAAATGACAACGTAGAATTTATCTTTCTTAATGCCACAGGCCCAAATAATGGTTTGAAGATTGACGATGACGGCGGCCTAGTCGGTGCCGGAATGCAGCGCAGCAAGCGTTCAAGTTCCTCGGAGAGCGACGAAGACGCTCGCATCATGAAGCGGTCGGATTCTGGGGAGTCTGCGTCGGGCGCGGCATCCGCTACAAGTGCCCCAGCCAGCGCTGACTCTAATGATTCTGATTAAACCACATCTGTGCTCAGGCATTTGTGACGACTTCTATTATGATTCAACTTAACGAAATCATTTTGAAAGTGTTTAGTAATTACTCATAATCAGTGGCGGATTCAGGGGGGGGGGCAATCCCGGCCCGTGCCCCCCCCCCTTTTGAGGGAAAACAATGCAATGTGCCCCCCCCCCCCTATTTGCGATTGTGCCCCCCCCCCCCTTTCGACTAGAAAACCTTTTTTTTTTTTTTTTTTTTTTTTTGCTTGTCAGAGAATTATGGAGGGGAACTGGACCCCATAACCCCCCCCCCCCCCCCCCACTGAGCGACTTTTGGAGGGCTGGCGAGAGACCAAAAAAATATGGGTCTCCCTCCAAGCAGTTTCCCAAAGTTGACAATCCTGCATTTGTGTGCCCCCCCCCCCCCCTTATACGAAATCCTGGATCCACCCCTGCTCATAATGTTCTCTTCGGATGTAAACATAGACAAATAATCATACAGCTCTTGATTCAAATTTATAACGAAACAGTTGGAAAAGAGTTTCAGCATTTTTTTTTAAATCGACCTCTTTTTACATGCAACCTTTAAAATAAAACATGAACACTTAAGAATCACCATTATTCTCGATAAGGCGTAACAAACTAATTTTCTATTGATTATATCTACTTTTATGTGTACGTTTCATTCCAATCATTCTAAAGCGTTTAAAATAAAAGTCAATCTCAAATTTAGATAAATTTTTATCACTCTAATTTACCCATGCATAAAAATGTAACTCACAACTTAATATTGATGTAATTTCTATAGTGATAATAAAACTGCATTACTCATAGTTTTCTTCATTATACTAAGGTTTTGTTACTTATCATTAAAGAGCAATTGAATTAACCTTTGTAATAAATTATCTTGAATGTGTGAAAGCAGAAATTGAAGAGAAACGAGACGGTGAAAGTTTGAAAGAAATCGGAAAAATGAATGAGAAGAAAGTTGTGAATGTTTCAAAGATGATATCACTAAATCCATGCCAGTCTCATATTGGTAATTTGGTCAGTTGATTGTGACGTACGTATTCACAGACAACTCTCCCGTATATCATGCATGTTGTACACTAAAATATCATTCTTACCCGGGGGGTGATTCACTAACTGCATTGGGATCGATATCATTCCTAAAATCAATTTTCGGGATTGATTTCATTCCCAGCTTAAAATTAATTCCACCTTACTGATTCACTAAATCGCTTTTAGGATGGAATCAATTTTATCATAAATATATATGAGCGCAAATGAATATTTACGAGCGCACTCATTCCAACCAATCAACGTACTCAAATTTCAGTCACCGCCCCTCAGTCACCCGACCTAATTCTCTACTTAGCGCGTAGCTAGTGCGCGTTACCTAGCTCAGGGGCGGATCTAGCTTTTTATAAAGGGGGGGGGGGGGTTGGGGCGGTATGCGAGGGAGCGTAGCGACGGAGCCCGAGCGAGCGGAGCGAGCGAGGGGGGAGGGTGTGGGAGGGGGGTGTCCCCTTCCCACAGTAGGGAGAATTTTTGAAAATCTGTGTGTGAAAATGGCGTTTTCTTGCATCTAAAACACCACTATTTTTGGTATAGAGGTCATTGCCAAATTGACAACACAGATACAAAGAATTGGGGATCTTGGAATAAGCACTGTCAGCCTAATACTTTTATTATGAACAGCTTGTCACTGATACTCACTGGCAAATCTCAGTCGAATATGATGGACTGGCAGAATAATAATAAAAAATAAAATAAATACATAAATAGAATAAAATAAAATTACAAGTTTAAAAAAAAAGATAAGATGAAAAAAAAAATGGTCCCCGGATTTTTTTTTTTTTTTTGGGGGGGGGGTTGCAACCCCCCCCCCCCCCCCCCCCCCCCCCCCCCCCCCTCTAGATCCGCTTCTGTAGCTACTGCATTAATTGCGCGCACGCATCGACTGGACATACACAGGGCTAGGGCCTATGGCGAGGGCAATGGGCGTGCAGGCAGGCACAGCGTAGCCGCGCCCAGGTTGGGGCGCGGGCGGGCATGCAGTGGAGTGACCGTTTGTGATTGTTAGGAGCGATCCAGATCACTCCCAACCTTAAAATCAATTCAGAGGCTGGAATCAATCCCAAATACCTTAGTGAATCAGTCACTAAAAGCGATATCGCTCTTAGGATGGATATTGTTCCTAAAATTGATTTTTTTCTTATTTGGGATTAATTTTAGCTGTTAGTGAATCACACCCCCCCCCCCCCCCGGTTTCTCATACTTAGGCACCTTTTCCCTCGGAACAGTGCTAAAAATATATTATGTATAGTTTATTGCTATAGGTCCTCTAAAAAGAAATGTTCCTACTGAGTAATTTTTTTACTTTTATTTTTATGTTTTTATTTTATTATTATTATTGGGGGGGGGGGGGAGGAGGAGGAGTGCCTAATTATATTTGTGTGTGTGTTTGACCAAATGGAACAGTTGTCCGCATTCGAAAAAAGTCAATGAATGCATCAAGCCATGTTGATTGAGTGTATATAAGTGGTGAAAAAAAAAACATGAAAGAGACTTTTCAGATAAATGGACTGATAAATTTAGTAATTATGGTGTGAACGAATGAATGAAGGAATGAATGAAGGAATGATTGTATTTACGCAAGGATTAATACACAGAAAACCCAATGCATGGAATGTATTGCATGCGCTTAAATATAGGGCCTAATTTCTAGTTTGGGTCAGAGGCGAATTTGGGGGGGGGGGGAATCCCAGCCCGTCCCCCTCCCATTTTGTAAAAAAAAGTATACATTATTCCCCCCCCCCCCCCAAGAACATTTTGGGGGGGGTCTTTTTTTTTTTTTTTTTTTTTTTTTTGCTTATCAGAGAATTATGGAGGAAAACTGGACCCCATAAAATCCGATACCCCCCCCCCCCCCCCCCCCCCCCACTCAGGGACTTTTCGAGGGCTGGCGATATAGAAGAAATACGACTCTCCATCCAAGCAGTTTCCCAAAGTTGACAGCCCTGCATTATTAGTGCATTTGTGTGCCCCTCCCCCTTTTTTTTTTAAATCCTGGATCTGCCCCTGGATTGGGTATCGACGGAAAATAAGATGTCACAGATTTAAATCGAACTTACTCTATATTCTACTAAGAAATGGTATTTGACGGTACGCAATTTCGGTCGAAAATGTAGAATAACTGACTTAATGAGCAAAGGAAGAGAAGGAAGATAAACACATTAAGTAAAAATTCCAGACAGCTTGTCGAGCAATTTTACACGTCAGTGGCGTACCTATAGGAGGCAAGGGGTCGGGCCCTCCCCCCCCCCCCCCTCCCCATGGAATAAAGATGAAAGAAAGAAAAAAAAAGAAAGAAAAGGAGGAAAAGGGAGAAAAATTAAGGGGTAAAGCAAAATGCACCTTACATATTTCATACCCCGCAAAGATGAATAATAAACTAATTAGCATAAAATTAAATTCATTAATGTTAAAACCCATTATTATGAGTTTTCGTCTAATAAGATATTTTTGAAACAAATTTAATACTGACTGGTGAATTCTTTTTCAAAAAGTCGATTAATAGTCAAATAAGTCGAATAAGGAGTTAAACATAAGGAGAGGAGGACGTTGAAATTGTTTCATGCCCTTCCATCTTTTCCCGTCTTCTATAAATACATGTATCTGCATCTTACCAATAAAGCCTGTAGCTGTCTGATATCATTATTCTCTTTAGTATATCGTACTGGCCTAACCCTGCCGCGAGATGGCGCCATTTCACCACGTTTGTCCTCCGGTCTATTTGATATTTTAGAGAGAGAGAGCCGTGCTCGCATTGGTGAATCATTCAGGAGTTTTCGTTCAGCAACGTACGCGGGATTCTAGGACGGAGATTACGATTGCACATGACAAAGGACGCCCGTCTGAAACTTTAAAGTCTTTGTGGAAAATTGAAGAACCGGAACAGTAGTTTCATCCTAGATTCAGAGAGAACGATGCATTTGCAATTTATCGTGCGCTCTTGATCTAGCACGGTATTGTCGTTCTGGTTCTTTCATTTTCGACAAAAGTATGCCTATGCTTCCTTTGTCATGTGCAATTGTTAATATCCGTCCTAGAATCCCGCATACGTTGCTGAACGAAAACTCCTAAATGTTTAATTTTGGTATTCGGTCATTCAGTTTAACTACCCTAGAAAGCGATTCCATTTTGAGTCTTTAAATCAAAGATAAAGTTGAGTTCTAGTCATGCAGTTACAAAGTTTGAAATAAACTGTCTCAAAGCATTTGGGAAAAGTTGGCCATGTCTACATACGATCTGTTTTATACTGTGTTTTGGGAGAAATCATCAAAATCGATAAGAAGTTCTTCCCAACTGACATAAAAGGAATGAGAAAGCTCACAAATTATGTTTCACCTTTCCCAGAACTCGAGCGCTTTTAAAGCAATGAGCATTCGAATGAAATCGCCAGCTGGCTTCATTCTCCTTCTAGTCATTCATATTCGAGAATGGGTAATCAGATTTGATAAGATGGGTTTCATTCCATACTGTTGTTTTTAATATAATAATTTATATTGCAGTGTAAGATAATAAGAAACATAGACAGGCAACAAAAGCGCAAGGTGAAAAAAAAAATCGCCAGCCTCATGATAATTCTTTTTAAAACTATTCAAGCGAGGGAGTGAGAGAGAGAGAGGTGGGATGAGGGGATTTCATTTGATATGATTATAATTGCTTCAACTTCTAGACTTAATAAAAGTTCTAGAATGGACAATTATTAATTAAACAACATAATTACCAAGAAGAATAAATCACAATATACCTATGACAATGACTTTCCAGCGATGGCCGTTATACAATGCGCCCATTGACTGTTCCTTACAATAAAACATACCACTGTAGACAGTAAACAAAAGCCCCTCTCCAGATAACGACGGCTGTGCACGATTTGGCCCTTGAATTGGCACACTAAAGCCCGGCTTAGACGAGGGGTCACTTCGATTACGTCATTACCTGCCCCAATCGAGCCTCTGAAGGCAATTCACCCATTCGCCAGGTATTAAAGTGACAGTAAATTTAAGCTCCTAATGGCGCCATCTTTCAACAGGATTTGTAAAGTGTCTGTGCCTCTCATTTTCCCATTATGCCCCATTGTAGTTTGTAGAAGCATAGAATGTATCTGTAGGCAATTTTGCACATGTGCAACTTCAAAATAATAGTTTGAATTATATCCCTCATCGTAAGATTGTTGCATTAGGAGTGTACACAACAAGAAAATGAATAGTTTTACCAGAAAATCCGTTTCTTGCGCACTAGTTAGTTTTTCCTACTGACGTCATCGAATAGTTCATTTTTCCCCCATCACCAGAAGGAAAAAAATGAACTATTCGATGACGTCAGCGGGAAAAAATGAACTATTCATTTTTCCGCCCCCCCCCCCCATAAGCAGCTGCTCAGCCTGAGCGCGTACTTCATTGTGACGACATTCATTTGCGCGTATCTATTGTTTTAGGCATGCGTAATGATGTCATCATTATGCGTTTGATATCCACGCAAATTCACCCCTTCTTCAAACTGTTTGTGTATACGTATGCGGTCTATCATACCCTACAGTGCAGATGATCAAGTAGATGTGTAGAATTAAGCTTTTGTTCAAGATGACGGATATAAAACAAATATACGTGTGCGGTCTATCATGTGCAGATGATCAAGTAGATGAGCAGAATTAAACTTTTGTTCAAGATGACGGATATAAAACACATATACAATGACTCATTCTCGGAACAAGCTAAAACTATTCGCACTCAAGAACACCAAATAGTACTATTTCGTGTTCCTTTGATGCGAATAGCTTTAGCCAGATCCTCGAGTGCCATTGTATATTTGTATAATATAAAATGTGCCTATTTTCCAAACAGTTGTTTGTCGAAATTCAAAATAAAATGCAATTAATTTTCAAATTATAATCTCAATTTAGCAGTTACTGTAAGATGGCGCTGTTCAAGTTTTGCCAGTTTAATGCCATTTTAAAAGTACTGTATGCGCTGTTCATTTTGAACACGACAAAACTACTTTCGAAAAATAAACTCAAGGGCAATTTCAAAGGCCTATTGTACTGCCCATAGAAATTAGGTTCGGATTACGTAATACACCATTATAATGTTCGCACATTTCTAAAGGTGATAGACAGGGCTATTGATATTGTCTTGAGTTTATTTTTCGAAAGTAGTTTTTTATCGTGTTTTTGCAAGCGCTTTTTAAACGATATCAGTTTTTAATTACGCGCAAAAAACCGTGCAAGTCACTGACGCGGTCCTAACGTCAGCAAATGATGCCTCGTGTGAGACGGTCTATAAAGAGTGCATTACAGAAAATATCTGTGACATCTTCAGGCGGGGCCGTCTCTATCTGTACGGGCCTATTGTTCACTGCTAACTGCGGCATGAATTCTGTTGACTTGAACTATAGCTGGAGTGATCGACGGTAGTGAAATAACGCCTCTTGTGAGCCTGCCGGGCTTAAAGGGTACCAATCACAAAAAATATTTTACTCTGCATGTTAGAGGTTCCATTTCATTCTACTATATTCCAAATATGGGCTTCGAATATCAATTCTATAAAAAGATATTACAAGTTTAATTATACTCTCTATAAGCATAAAAGCGACTCGTGAGTAGACTACTCAACGCACCCGAATGCGCTCGCCGAAATAAGGGCTCGCGCAGAACCCAACTCGGAGGTTCGGCTCCGCTCGAGAACCTTCATGTTATCCTTTATTTCCTTCATACTCCTTAACTGTTAACCTATAGAATTTCAGATAAAGTTCTTTGAGGTTAATTTTATGCTTCCTAGCGGTATATAAATTCTTTTTTCAGGTGGTTGGTACACTTTAATGTTCGCCAGTGGTCCGCCGAAGTCCATTCTCGGACAGATTATCCAAAACACCCTACTTCAAGGGATTGCGTTTGTACCTATAAATTGCGCCTGCATGGACCTGTCATGTGCATTTAATTACTTGAAGGTTCTTGAATGGTCAAATGGAAGTAACAAGCATAAGTGATGCGAAAATTTTATCTACGGACTGGAATGAAAAATTTTCAAACGCAAATTAATCAAACATTCGATTTTCTTCGTGTTGAATCGATGCTTTAAACAAAAGTGTGAGGATGGCTCCGTTGTCTGATGAGAGTGCAAGTGAAAAGAAATGATAGGTATTTTTCTCCAAACTGTGTACTTGTAGTACTAACGTCAAGGACCATATTGATATGATAGTATATTATATCATTATATGCCTTATCATAAGATTGTTGCATTAGGAGTGTACACAACAAGAAAATGAATAGTTTTATCAGAAAAGCCGTTTCTTGCCGTCTAGTTCGTTTTTCCTGCTGACGTCATCGAATAGTTCATTTGTTCCCCATCGCCAGAGGGAAAAAATGAACTATTCGATGACGTCAGCGGGAAAAAATGAACTATTCATTTTTCTGCCCCCCCCCCCCATACGCAACTGCTCAGCCTGAGCGCGCACTACACTGTGACGACATTCATTTCCGCGTATCTATTGTTTTAGGCATGCGTTTGATATCCACGCAAATTCACCCCTTCTTCAAACTGTTTGTGTATACGTGTGCAGTCTGTCATGCATACCCTACAGTGCATATGGTCAAGTAGATAAGTAGAATTAAGCTTTTGTTCAAGATGACGGATATAAAACAAATATACAATGACTCATTCTCGGAACAAGCTAAAACTATTCGCACTCAAGAACACGAAATAGTACTATTCTCCCTCGGGACGATTGCCCTCGGGAGAATAGTACAATTTGGTGTTCCTTCGATGCGAATAGTTTTAGCCAGATCCTCGAGTGCCATTGTATATTTGTATAACATAATCATTCTGGCCACTGATTCTATTTCCTATGGACCTCAAAACGAAAGGTCGAGTGTAGGGGGTGGTTATGCCTAGTCTGCAGGATTTTTTACAATTAGATACTATTCCATAAAGCCTTGAGCGGACCCTAACTTTGCCCGTCTCTGTCTGTGCGCCTTCATGAGCTCTACAATACAGGGCCTATGGAGGGCAGTAGACCGTGTATTCTCATAGTTCGGACACTGTGTTATACTGTTGACTGACATGGGTATGCCTTTAAACTTTTGACTGGGAGACACCTCTCCCCCCCCCCCCCCCCCCCCCGGTGGTTTTACCACTGGTCAAACTTTTAAATATTTGCTCCAGGGGCAGGGGCGTGGGATGTTTTGTAAAATAGGACATGCCACTACGCTGTGAGGGTCGTGATGGGGGACAAAGTCCTTTTTTTTTTTAAAGGGGCGCTACACATAGACGTCATACCTATGTAATAATAATGATAATAATAGTAATGATTTTTATTAATAATAATAATAATAATAAATATATTAATAATAATAATAATAATAATAATAATAATAATAATAATAATAATAATAAAAATAAAAATAATGATAATAATAATAATAATAATAACAATAATAATAATAACAATAACAATAATATAAGTGGGTTCTTCTATAGCGCTATGTCTGTCAGACTTGACACTCCCGGCGCTCCACAGTATTACCCGGGGTTTTGCATGGCTGCTATTACGGCGCTCTTTGGCATTTCAAGGAAATTCATTCCTGCCATGTAGGACTGTTATCAGGTCATCCGACGACTAGAAAGCATTCTCTCTCGTATCCAAGCACAACAACAGTCTAGAATCTAATATTGCTCAATAAAAACATGAATATGTAATCATATTTAGACCACAAGTTAAGCCCGGAGTTAACTACGTCGGAAGATGCTCGTTTTCGGACTTTCGAACCCTAAATTTCACTTCATACGAGGTCTGTTTAATTCTCGAATCTGCGAGCCAAGTTTCATTTTCGAAATTATGAAATCCTATTCCATTCTTGGAATTACAATGTTTTCATATTTGCAAAGTTCGGATAGCGACTCGGGGGTGGGATGGCAGTTGGAGCTGTCACCATAGTCAATCAATATTGCACAAGAAATTGACATTGACATGTGAAGGTTATCGCCATTATCGTTAACAAGCAGGTTCTCCGCAATGTCATCAGACAAAGTCAATAAGGTAAAAATCATTTTTGCACAAAGCCACCAAAATAAATATTTACTTTTGTTTGATACGCGAATAATCACTGCAAATGTTTAATACCACGTTATTTCCTTTATTTGCTTTTATTTCATTATATGGGTGAGATTTATTTACATCAAATACGCGTTTTGAATATAAATTATAGTGAAAAGGTTTTGGTTCCATTTAAAGCCTTATTTGTAGCTGTTCTAAGTCGACTTAAGATTCAAAACTACGAGGAGGTGCGTTTGTTGAAAAAGGGATAGTTTTCTTGGATTCTTTGAGTGGTGAGTTTAATCAGACTAAAAATAACGTAGTATTATGATTATTAACGAAGCAGCACTAGGAGCACCGGTTGCCGACTTTCAGCAAGCATACAATGCTGCGACAACCAACGACCAATTTGCAAGAATTCTTAATGGGCGATCAGTTGCTGATCGGTTGGAGAGTACAGAAATTGGTCGATCACTAAAGAATTTCGTAAATTGATCTGCGACCGCTCTTGGAAATGTAAGGGAATGGTCGGCAGTTGTTTTGCGATAATAAAAAACTGGTTGGAAATCAATAGCCGATGTTCTTACGACGATAAGCAATCTTTATACAAAGGAGGGGATACAGATTACTGGCGCAAACATGCATAACAATTCTCTCTCTCTCTCTCTCTCTCTCTTCTCTCTCTCTCTCTCATTATTAATAAATATATTTGTTTTGATGTGATGTGAAGTGATTATATATATATATATATATATATATATATATATATATATATATATATATATATATATATAGTGTGTGTGAGGATTGATGAGACCGGAGACAAGGACGTAGCTGAACTTCAACTTTATTAGATCAAGCTTTCAGTACCTCCCGGCCTTCTTCAGGTTCTGAAGATAATAATACAAACATACAGTATATACTTCAATATACACACATACAAGTGCGTGTTTTCATATTCCATTTGGTAACAAAATATACATTTGCATATTAATATCAGCATATACCTTCATGGATACAGTTTATTACAAGTAATTTAATGAATGAATAAGAAGAACATAGAGAAATAGAAAAATAAAGAAATATTGTACAGAAATTTGATGTAAAAGACCGCTTACCTAAAGTGAAGTTTCGTTGAGGGTGACTATTGTATGTGTGGTATCTTGGTGTGTGTAAATTTGTGCGGTCAAGTGTGAATAAATTACTGACCTTTGACATTGTCTAAGGGGAACCTGGGATAGCAGGTGAGTGTGGCGGGAAGAAAGAGAGAGAAAAAAAAGTGGCAAGATGAGAAAAAGAGCGCAGAGGGATTCAGTTAGAAGGAGACGTAAATAAGAAAATATATAGTTGATTCACAAAAGAATGTAATAAGTTGCAAAACATACTGCTTGCGACTGGAATTTCAAACCAATGGTAAGTAAGCATTGAATGGTTTGAACAGGGTTACATTTTCTTGGCTGAACATGGTGAGAGCGTTACATTTTTATCGTAATCCATATTTCAGTATCCCTAATGATTTAATGGTTCATTCCCAGCCTGTATATTATAAACCTGTTATGCTTGATATTTAAATCACATCCGGATGGTAAACAATGAATAATATCATGAATATAGAGTACAGATATATATGTGATTGAGATTTAAGTCTTGTAACCAATAACTTCAGAACCTGAAGCTTGATCTAGAAGTTCAGCTACGTTCTTGTCTCCGGTCTCATCAATCCTCACAGTATACAATTTACCGAGACGCCGTCGAAATGTTTAAGCATCTTCGCATATATATATATATATATATATATATATACATATATATATATATATTTATATATATATATATATATATTATATATAAACATATATATATATATATATATATATATATATATATGTATGTATATATATATTTTATATATATATATATATATATTTTTTTTTTTTAATATATATATATATATATATATATATATATATATATTTATTTATTTATTTATATATTATATATATATATACATATACATGACTATATATTTCCTTTTGCCATGTTTCTAAACTTTTCTCTAAAAATTTGATAAAGGCTTCATTGAAGCCTATTATTTTGATTTGATCATAACACGATAACCATTGTCATGAAGAAAAGATAAAAGAGAAGGAGGGAGGGTAGAGGGGAAATGGTTCAAAAGTGGAAGTTATAATGATGATGATGAAATTGAATGCAAATGGCAGAGAGAAAGCAATATATGAATAGAAAGGGGATGGGAAAGCCTGGAAGAGTACAATATGAAAGTGGAGGGGGAAAACTGTTTCACAAATAATATCAGAAGCCATCATATTTTGTTGTTATGTATTATTGTTCAAGTGGCTGCTTTGAAATAACAATTTGTGACGTTTTTTACTGATTTTTTTTTTTTTTTTTTTTTTTTTTTACCTTGTTGCAGCAGCATCAGCAGATAAAACAGTTCATTTTGTAGATATTACAGATATTACGAAATGAATGTTAAGTACATTAAGAAACAGCATAATAGCAAATAAATTTTTCGATAAGTTCCTAATTTCTTTTCTTCATTTACTTTTAAGGAAAAAATCATAAAACAAACTGAATCTTTGACGGCTTGAGGCAACTGTAGTAGAGCAACAACAGATTTTTATATATACTTTATCGTAGCAACTTAAAAAGAAAATTGGTTGACAATATTCTTGAAATACCAAATTTTGATTTGTTTTAAATTGAGTGACAATTAGACATTGTCATATCTTCTTATCTTTACTTCACTGTATTAGTCTTTACTTTAACAAGATAAGTAAAATCAACATAAATTGTTTGAGTAATACGTAAAATTTCTTACTTTGAGTTAACATTACTAAATTAATACGAGTTGAAATTACTTGAATGTTCTTTTGTATTTAATTTAACTTAAACATGTTACCTATATATTCTACTAAATTGACGTTTGAGCTAGTAAAACTTAAATCGAATGCGTAAGTGGCAAAACTTATGTTTTAAAGTAAATTTTACATGGAAAGAATAAAAATTACCAATGGGCATAATATTTTTTACAGCGTATACTGCTAGTACTACTACTGCTACTGCTACTACTATTACACAGTAAAAAATATTTTAAACAACTCTTCAAAAAAATTTAATAACGCTGTTTAAGCCGGTCACTCTAACAACTGTTGTTTAAAATGTTAAACAACTAAGGTTGTTTAAACTTTAAACAGCCCGTTGTTTAAAATTTTTAACAATTTTTTAAACAACGGCTTTAAACAACTAGGTTGTTTAAATCAAATTGTTTAAACACACTCAGTTGTTTAAAACTTTTTTCACAACTATTGTTTAAAATATTTGTTGTTCAAAAAAAATTGTTTAAAACATCTAGGTTGTTTAAATCAAGTTTTTAAAAACTTTTTGCACAACTGTTGTTTAAAAAATACATTCAAAGTTGCTGTTCAAAATAAGGTAAAAAAAAAAAAAGTTGTATTGGCGTAACGGGCCATATGAAAATAGGGGAGGTAGGTCGATTTATTTTTTTTTTTTTAACCTTGGAGATGGGATATTTTAACAATGAATTTACTATTATAACTTGTAAATGCACGCATGCACACCTCTACACACATTAAATTCATGCACACGTGACACACACACACACACAAACACCACTAAAAAAAAAAAACACACATACATTTACTACACAACACTCTTCACAAACACACAAACACTTGGCAGTACAGACTTTGCAAGCACTTTTTTTTTTTCAAAGTATTAACATTTATTATACAATCTTTGCAGGAGTCTATAAAAGACTTTGCATGTTTTTCATGAGATATGTAAAATTAAAAAATGGTGTCATGGTTTCTTTGTTGTACTTTTGTGTGTATTTACAGTTTACATATTTAACCCCTTGGGGATGATACGCTTTAAGTCTAGTACATCGCACATTCAGAGACGACTGGCTTCTAGAGTAGCCCAGAAATTAACATTTTCACTGAAAGTGTCTACAAATGCCTCCACCCAATAGCACAAAGTTCGCATGGTTTATATGAAGAAAAGCATCTCTGGGTGTGAGATGTACAGAACTTCTGTAAAAGCTCGTCGTCCCCAAGATATTAATGTGCATATTCCTGTTTTCAAAGCGATTTAAAGATCAATAGATGAAAGGTAGGGGATCACTTTTGTACAAACCTACAATATAGCTAAACATTTTGTGAACCTCACACAGCATTTCATTTGACATTTCCCACTCAACAGTCTTCTAGAATTTGAATAAAATGGCCCACTCGCTTTCTCCCCCGCACGTACCTCCTGACCTTGATGAGATAACGAGACTGTGGCCGAGTATCGTCGGCAAGGCCCACTGTGCAACGTAAGTCAATACGGCGAATGACATCACACAATATTTTACCGCCGCACTTCGCAGTGAAGCGAACACTGTACGACTCCATATGGTGAAGTACAAAAAAACTTGTGAAAACAACCGAATGTTCTAAAAAAAAAGTCATACTCGTTTACTACACTCACGGATTAAATAAAAACAAGCGGATAAATCACACACACAAAAAAGATGAAAGTTGCGAAACTTAAATTTTTTTTGTTTTGAAACAACTTTTTATTTTGATATATTCACAAACAAATCGTACATGTATCATAAAACATTACATAATGAAATAAAATATTACAAATGATTTTCAACAGTATAACATATATACTTGCACTTAATGAATATTACGCAATAACATAATAAGATTAATAATTGTATAATACATGTACATGCTTTAAAAAAAAACAAAACAAAACAAAACAAAACAAAAAAACAACAGCACACAACAACGTAATATTGAACTATGCGCACCCAATCTGGAATTACTCTAATACTACCTGTTCCCATTTCTGGAGATGTATTGCCAATGTATTCCTCTCTTGTGCAATCTTATATTCTTCTTCCCTATATTTTTTAAAAATTGTGCTCATGGTTTCAACAGATGGCAGATCAGATTTCTGCCTTGCAGAATAAATTTCCTTTTTGACAATTAAGATTACTGTATTTAAACATTTTATCCTATTTGAACTTCCATCAATCCCTAATAAAGTGTCTTCCAAAGAGAGATTCTCCAATTCTTTCAACTTTAATTTGTGTCCGATAACTTTCCACAGTGCTTGGACTTTCAAGCAGCCTTTAAATAAGTGATCAAAAGTTTCAACTTCTTGATCACAAAACGAGCATTTGTTAGAAGGAATAAAACCTATTATATGGAGTTTTTTGTTTGTGTAGATAACTCCATGCAACTGTTTAAATTGAAACTCTCGAAGTTTACAATTCACGGTTGAAATGAGAACCGGCGAAATACGGGAAAAGATGGCGACTGCGCCGAAGCGATAACGATTGCACAATCGATGTAGAGATATTGTGCTATCGTGATCGCGATAGCGAAGATTTTTTTTTTTGTTGTTGTTGAAATCTATAGGGTCGGGGACATTTTTAGGGTCGGTCGCGTTACGCCAATACAACTTTTTTTTTTTTTTTGCCTAATTGTTTCAAACATTATAGGGCGTACAGAAGTGTTTAAACATACACGGTTGTTTAAGGCTGTTGAACACAAGTAAGTTCCAAATGCCAGAGCTGATTGATACGTTCAGAGGTAAGCATTTAGACTAAATATATTGTAATCTGATCGAGTTTATACTATACTATACTCAAGACATATTTGTGCTGCGGTGACATCTACATGATGTCTAGATCTAGACCACATCCACAAAATAAATTATGATGTAGACCTGGAACTTTGGAGCACAGCGCAGTTTAAGTTATTTGCACATACAGTATAGGACCGGACCCACGCGCGCGTTCACTGTGTGCAGCGCTACGCTGGAAAGGCGACTTGCAAAGAACTTTGCAGGTCTAAATCATAATTAATTATGTAACTGTGGCTTAGATCTAGATCAGCACAAATATGTCTTGAGTATAAACTCGATCAGCTTAATATATATTTAGTTTAATGCTTACCTCTGAATGTATCAATCAGCTCCAGACTTTGGAACTTCTGCAACATGTCAACCTCAAAGTCATCCGCCATGATGAAGCCCGGCCGTGTTTGGCGGAGAAGGAAACCCGTCTTGCGCGAATTTTCAGTCTTTTAAACAACGTTGTTTAAAAGATTATTCTACAATATCATTGATGTCTTAAACAGCAGTTGTCCGTCTTTTAAACAATATTGTTTAAAATTTAAACAACACAATTTTAAACAGCGAAATTTTAAACAGCGTTTTTGCTGTGCATGTACTACTACTACAACAACTACTACTACTACTACTATTACTACTACTACTACCACTACTACTACTACTACTACTACTACTACTACTACTACTACTCCTCCTCCTTCTCCTACTACTACTGCTACTAATACTACAACAACAACAATAACTACTACTACTGCTACTACTACTACTACAAATACTACAAATATTACTACTACTGCTGCTGCTGCTGCTGCTGCTACTACTACTACTACTACTACTACTACTAATACTACTACTACTTCTACGACCACTACTATTACTTCTCCTAATTCCTGATTCAATATCCATTCGTGAAAATATCTTATTCATCACTTACATTCCCTTTTAGTCATTTCCGGATTGGACCCAAATGTTTTCACATATTTAACCAAATTGATTCTATAAGCCATTTTCTTATCAGTGGAGTTCAGTAAAGCAAATATAAAGTTTGCCTTCAGGATTTTAGTATATCATTAAAAAAAAAACACATGTGTTTAGGGAAGATAAACACGATAAAAACTACTTTCGAAAAATAAACTCAAGACAATTTCAATAGCCCTGTCTATCACCTTTAGAAATGTGCGAACATTACAATGGCGTATTACATAATTCGAACAAGATTTCTATGGGCAGTACAATAGGCCTTTGAAATTGCCCTTGAGTTTATTTTTCGAAAGTAGTTTTTATCGTGTTGATCATAGTAATCATGTTCATAAGGATCATAGTTTTTCCAAACTGATCCTTTCTTTTTAGGATTTAGTTAACTTTTGGAAAGGTGATAGAAAATCAGGGAGTGCCACCTCCCTGATCACCTCCCTTGTTAAATGATGAGAAAATATGACGATTATGCTTTTTTTGAGGTTTTTAGTCTGTCGCCTTGGTGGTTAATATGGTTTTTCGACTGTCGCCCTCTATTAGGCAATCGTTCCATTTACTCATTGAGCATGTGAGGGCGTTTATTTGTTTCTTTGCTCTATGTGTATTGACAGAACTGACACCGGAACATGTTTTAAAGAATGTTTAGTTTGCAGGCTTAACCAATGATCCGCCTATTTGTTATCAAATGCATGGCCTTCAATTTCATTTTAGATATTTGTTGTATGCAATGACCATTCTACCTGAAACACGCAAGTGATGACGCACTATGAACTGAGTAAAATAATGTATTGAATTGAACAAGATTTTAAAAACAAATGTTCAGGAATTTCTTGACAATAACCAATAGAATAAATGTACGGTAACTTCAAAACATATATTATTAAGCGAAATGAAATATCAAGCGATTGAAATGTAAACTAAGCCAATTAGGCTAGCCACTTTATATGATCGTTATGCCATATTGACACTTATGAGGCTTTCAGAGGTGTTTGCAACTAGTTAGTTACTCATAATTATTCAAGAATATTATTCTGTTATTGCTGTGATAAATGAAAAGCGGATCAGTATTTAAGGGGGAAAAGCGCCTCTCCCTCCTCTGGAACAGGAATCTTATAAGCGTTGTATGCTATGTACCTTGATTTTTATCTATTTTCAAACATTCTGAACGCCTCACTTCACCCCCCCCCCCCCCTCTTCTTTTTCATACACTAATGTTTTTAATTAAACCGATTTTTATTATTATCATATTATTATTATTATTATCATCATCATAATAAAATCAAATCAAAACTAGAGTTGAACAAGTACAACTATGCAGGTGGGCTGTGGAAGAGTTGAAATACGATAGAGTAATAATATTGAAGTATGAATTAGGCATGTTCCTACATAAATGCTTTGACGCGTGCACAGTACAGTGTATTAAAATGTCAAAATGACGTGCAATCAACGTTAGAATCAATTATAGACCAATAAAAGCATTTGTACATGTTTGCATGTGCGCGTACTAGGAAATGTTCAACAGTGCGTATACGGAACTTAAGGCCATTGACGTGCGCGCGCGGAAAATTTTGAAATGTTTAAAATGGCCTGAAATATGCCCAAAATTAATTATAGACCATTTTGAGCATTTTCAAACTTTGCGCCCGCGCACCTTTACCGACGCGCGCGTACGCGCACGCACCCTATGTTCAATTAATTTCATTTTTAATTAACTTGCATCATGCCAAATATTGCTATGTTATGACTTTGTATTGCAGAGATATAGCATATGTCAGAATTTTACAAAATGGCGCCTAGATGACGTCACGATGCATTGACTATGTTGAAAAAATTTCTGTGCTGAGACAATAACCATATATACCATCTACCAAATTTGAATACATTTGAATAAGCCGTTTTGGAGATATAGCGGACACAAAAAAGTGGGTAGAAATAAAAATAAATAACTAGAGTTGAACAAGTACAACTATACAGGTGGGCTGTGGAAGAGTTGAAATGCGATCTAATTATCGCCCGATATCACTGTTATCCAATTTTTCAAAGATCTTAGAAAGACTAATGTACAATCGTTTATATAACTTTCTACAAAAATATTCTATTATTATTCCTGAACAGTTTGGATTTAGGAAATGTTTTTCAACTGAAACAGCTTTACTTTTTGCCTCCGAACTTTTGTATAAACTTCATGAAAAGAATGAAATAGCTTTAGGGGTGTATGTAGATCTTAGTAAAGCATTTGACTGTTTGGATCACCAATTATTACTGAAAAAGCTAGACTTTTATGGAATCCGGGGCATTCCTTTAGAATGGTTTCAAAGTTATTTGTTGAATAGAACTCAGTTTGTAAAATACAATGAAACTGATTCTGAATTGTTACCCATCGAGAAGGGCGTTCCTCAGGGCAGCATCTTTGGCCCGCTATTATTTTTGCTTTTTGTAAATGATGTAGTTGAATCCTCAAGGAAATTGCACTATGTTTTGTACGCCGATGACACGAACATATTTTATTCTGGTAAAAATTTGGATGATTTAATTTTTGAAGCTAATATTGAACTCCAAAAGGTTGCAAATTGGTTTTCTGCAAATAAACTTAAAATTAATCAAACCAAAACAAAATTTATGTTATTTAACTTTAGGAGAAAAAATATTGACAGAATGGAAGAGGCTACTCTGAATTTACATGGTAACATTATTAATCAAGTGGAATTTGCAAACTTTTTAGGAGTTGTTATTGACAACAAGCTCACGTGGGAAAAACACATTGAATTGATTTCTAAGAAGATTCGCACTAATATTGGAGTCATGAGTAAACTAAAGAGTGTTCTTCCTTTTGAATCCATGCTTACACTGTATCATTCACTTGTATATCCGTACCTTTTGTATTGTAATTTAGTCTGGGGAAGAACGTTGGATAAATTGTTGAAACCTCTTTTTACTCTTCAAAAACGAGCTGTAAGGTTGTGTTGTGGCGCTCCCTTTAGAGCGCACACTTCTGCACTTTTTTATTCCTTGAAATTGCTTAAATTACCAGATATTCTTCTCCAAAATACATTGCTTTTCATGTTCAAATTCAAAAATAATATGTTACCAATCACATTCTTTGACAGTTTCCGTTTCAACTCAGATATACATTCACTCAATACCAGGCGAAAAGATGACTACCATTTACCAAAATTCACGAACGCTTTTTTGATTAATAAATCTATCAGATATCAAGGGCCACTCAAATGGAATTCATTACAACATAATTTAAAGGGTGAAAGAAGGTTCAATATTTTTAAAAGAGATGTAAAAAGATCTATACTTGCCACTTATCATGCCTGACTCAGTGCAATTTTATATATTTTATACGTATTTTGTCACCACATCAATTGTTTTATTTGTTTGAATTTTTGATTATATTATTTGTTCTATGTGTATTTATTTTTATGTATATTTTTATGTGTATTTATTATTTCTATTGTTCTATTGTTTTGTAATTTTTGTATTGTAATAAGGGGTTGCTTTTTTACAAGTTTTTAACTTTTTTAGCAATCCTGGCATATCTTTTATCATTGTATTTGTTTTTTTAAACAACATGTGATTTTATTTTGCCTAATAAATGTGAATTGAATTGAATTGAATTGAATAATATTGAAGTGTGAAGTAGGCATGTTCCTACATAACTGCTTTAAAACAGTGTATTTAAATGTCAAAGTGATGCACAATCAACGTTAGAATCCATTAAAGCATTTCTACATGTTTGCGTGCATGCGGGAAATGCGCGTGTGCGCGTACTAGGAGTTATAATGCACGCACCAATTGCAAATGTTCAACAATGCCCTGTAACACATGCAGTCTATTCCAGTCAATCTAAGGCATTTTTACCCTTTGTGCGCGTATCCGCGTACGTACGCGTACGCACGCGTTAAAGAAAATATTCTAGAAATCATGTAGGATCAATTAAAATGCTAAAACAGTCCAAGATAAGTCATTTTTCATGCTGTATACGGAACTTAAGGCCACTGACGCGCGCGCATGTGCGCACGTGCGGAAATTTTGAAATGTTTAAAATGTCCTTAAACATGTTCAAAATAGACCATTTAGAACGTTTTCAGTTTTTCAGTTTTTGCGCGCGCGCATCTTTACGGACGCGCGCGTACGCGCACGCACCCTATGTTCAATTAATTTCACTTCTAATTAACTTGCATCATGCCAAATATTGCTATGTTATGACTTTGTATTGCAGAGATATAGTATATGTCAGAATTTTACAAAATGGGGCCTAGATGACGTCACGATGCATGGACTATGTTGAAAAAATTTCTGTGCTGAGACAATAATCATATATACCATCGTACCAAATTTGAATACATTTGATTAAGCCGTTTTTGAGATATTGTGCCTATACGCAACTTAAGGCCATTGACGTGCGCGTATGCGCGCACGTGCGGAAAATTTTGAAATGTTTAAAATGGCCTGAAATATGCCCAAAATTAATTATAGACTATTTTGAGCATTTTCAGATTTTGCGCGCACGCGCGGAAAATTTTGAAATGTTTAAAATGGCCTGAAATATGCCCAAAATTTATTATAGACCATTTTGAGCATTTTCAGAATTTGCGCGCGCGCATCTTCACCGACGCGCGCGTACGCGCACGCACCCTATGTTCAATTAATTTCGTTTTTAATTAACTTGCATCATGCCAAATATTGCTATGTTATGACTTTGTATTGCAGAGATATAGCATATTTCATATTACAAAGTGGCGCCTAGATGACGTCCCGATGCATTGACTACGTTGAAAAAATTTCTGTGCTGAGACAATAACCGATTCTAGGACAACTACCCCCTAGACAACTACCCCCCGGACAACTACCCCCCGGAAAACCACCCCCTGGACGACTACCCCCCCCCCTAGGACATCTACCCCCCAGGACATCTACCCCCCAGGACAACTACCCCCCAGGACAATTACCCCCCAGGACAACTACCCCCCAGGACAATTACCCCCCAGGACAACTACCCCCCAGGACAATTACCCCCAGGACAATTTTCCGGGGGTAGCTGTCCAGGGGGTAGTTGTTCGGGAGGTAGTTGTCCGGGGGGTAATTGTCCTGGGGGGTAGTTGTCCTGGGGGGTAATTGTCCTGGGGGGTAGTTGTCCTGGGGGGTAGTTGTCCTAGGGGGTAGTTGTCCTGGGGGGGTAGTTGTCCTAGGGGGGTAGTCGTCCAGGGGGTGGTTGTCCGGGGGGTAATTGTCCAGGGGGTAGTTGTCCGGATACAACAATAACCATATATACCATCGCACCAAATTTGAATACATTTGAATAAGCCGTTTTGGAGTTATAGCGGACACAAAAAAGTGGGTAGAAATAAAAATAATAATAATAATAATAATAATAATAATAATAATAAATAAAGAAAATTTCGTACAAAAACAGAAAGTGGTCTGTACTTGTAGTACAGCCCACCTAACAAATAAGGAAAATTTCGTACAAAAACAGAAGGTGGTCTGTACTTGTAGTACAGCCCACCTAATTATAAGCAAAAGGAATAGTTCCCTTTTCTAAATTGTAATATCTATGATTTTTCTATCTTCAATTTCAGGTTAAAAAAAGAATCACCCACGATGTCTTCAAAGGTCTGTGTGTATTTCTTTCTTGTGTTGGGGATCTGTGCTACACTCACAAGAGGAAGAGGTAAGATAATATAATTATGTACACGTTAAAATGGTGTATGATTGTTGAGAATTCATTTAAAATTGTACATTTTTACAGCCTTTAGGGAAAATTACAACCGTACCAATAATTTGCCTTAATAAATGTTATAGCTGACACTAGGGATTTTTAGAATGCATAATTTACGCTCTAAGCAGTGATATAAGTTGAACACCGCAAAAAGGCTTTCAGGTGGGGGAATGTGTCATGAAGCATACCTCAGTCTATTCATGACTTAACACGGCACAGCAAGAGTTAAAAGCCACACCGACAGCAGTTCCAGTGTTCAGAGCCATCACAGCCGAGTGGTTTGATCACTTGACTGGAGATGCGAAGGTCGGGGGTTCGAAACGCGGTACGGGGCTAATGCCGCTTTATAAGACATTAATCTATATTTACCGTCCCGTACCCAGGAGTTCTGAGTATTACGTAATATTCCAGTCACACCAATGAGACCAACACCTGGGCCCTGTTTCCTAAAACTTGTTAGCAATAACAAGTTACAATAATTGTTTTAAGCTACTGAAATCCTTGCATCTGATTGGCTGAGAGCAAATTTGTCGGTAAAAATCACTGACAAGACACCTGATGAAACGCCCCCCCCCCCCTCCCCCAGACCGACAACAGACCGAACGACAACATTAAGTTACCCCGAATGGCCAACAATCGGTCGTTATGGAGTCGGCTGGGGGCCCGTTACGTAAAACTTGCGTTTGAACGCAACTCAGGAAAATCAAACGCTACTTTATTTTCAGCCAATCATAAGTGCGCATTAAGGACTTGCGTTCGATTTTTAGGAGTTGCGTTTGAACGCATGTTTTATGCAACGGGCGCTTGGAATAGGTTTTGCTGTGTGACTGAGGGGTAAGGGGTAAAGATGAATCACACATACCCGAAATAAAAAGCGCTTAGCGTAATATTAATGGGTATATTGATTGCTATATAAACCCAGATTATCTTGGTTATCTTTAACCTAACCCTCAAAGAAAAATAATAAGTAGGCCTGTTATGGGACGCAGAACCATTTGGACTTACAGACGACCAGTTACCAATGAATACTTCGGTCTAAATGTTTTTTGGGATTCAAGTCCGTATACTACATATCAAAATTATTAGCTGCAAGGCTGTAAAGAGAAAAGTCCAAGTACTCTCCACGTGAATGTGAAAGCCACTTGTGGGTAGACTATATGCATTATGTGCACGCAACACAGGTTCGACTATACAGTGCGTATTTAAAAAAATGCACTTTTGAAAAATCTGTGAGAATTACATTTCAAAATATTTAGAAGATGTTTTTCAGTCGATAGATGCCCAATAGTCCCATCTATCAAGTGCCACTAACAAAACAAATTTTCGTTCATGCTTGGTCGAACACTGACTGTTTTTGTCCAGAGTGTGAAAAATGACTTGCGCCAAATTGAAAGAAGAGGAAAATTAAACCAACAGTCTAAATAAGTGCTCCCATTCAAACAAATTGCTCTTTTGCATAAATTTATGATTATGTGATGGTAGTCTAGGAATTTTGTGTCAATTTTCTATCATGAATTTAATGATTTCATTGTTTTATGGATGGGTGAGAATTAATAATGTGTAATTACTTCAAGATCTTTTAAGCACAGTATTCACAATTCACAGAGACATCAAATCCACATGAAATTTATTCAGTCAAGAAGAAAAGTACCAAGTTAACACATCTCCAGATCATTCAATTAATTAATCAATCAAAAAATCAATTAATTAATCAGTCAATCAATCAAAAATCAACCCATCAATACTGTACATCAACCGATAGATCAGTCAGTCAATCAGTCAGTCAATCAATCAATCAATCAATGCATCAGTAGAGTCACTCAACCATTCAGCCAGTCAGTCGGGGTCCACTCGCGATTCATAAGGACCGCTATTCATAGAAAACTGCTATTCATTTAACACGCGTTATGAATAGTGGTCCTCATGAACAGTTATGAATAGTGGTCCTTACGAAGGGAAGTCCTTATGAATAGCGGGGTAATTTGTCTATGGTTTACTCGCTATGTAGAAGAACCGCTATATTCATACAAAACCGCTATTTATTTAGTCACACGTTTTGGATAGCGGTCCTTATGAATAAGTGGTCCTTATGAATAGCGGTCCTTATGACTAGCGAGGTTACCCCAGTCAGTCAATCAACCAGTCAATCAATAAGGTAGTCAACAATAAATCAATCAATATTTCTTAATCAGTCTATCAATCAATGAATCACAGTTTATCCATTATGTAATCGTTGGCGGATCCATAGGGGGAAATCCCCCCCCCCCCTTTTGGTGGCTAAAAGCCTATGTTTTTCTTTATTTTTATTCATCCAAAATGGCCGCCACCCCCTCCTTTTTACGGCCACCAGCTCCTCCTCCCTCCCTTCCAGACTTGCTAGATCCGCCGTTGATGTAACAATCCACTTTGTATAGGATACTTAATTTTTTTCTTCTTGCTGTAATTTACTCTAAAAACTGTAATCAAAGCAGACTTGAAATTAGTAATGCACTTTTTTATTATTTATTTCCTCTTGAAAAGTGACACAATCGATGTACAGCATGATGCATTTTTTTTTATATCTGAGCAAGCTTGAAACTGAAAGAAGAAACAAAATTAAAACGAGAAAAAAATGTCCTGTTTTTTCTTTCTTATTTCCATTTCAACCCTCAACGTATCCTCCCTCCCTTTCGACACATTTCCTCGCTCTCGTCAACATGTCCCTGACAGCTCTGCGGATCAGACCCTAATCTTGTCTGAGAGCCTCAACCTCCACCTTCTTCTTCTTTCGTATGAGGTAGTAGTATTATATATCAAGCTATTTCTTGAAGCTGGGTAAGCCAGTTGACTTGTGCATCCTTTGGGTTTGACAGATCAGTCATCCCGTCAGGGGGTTGGAGAACAGGGCAGTTGTAGATGACATGGTCTCCCGTCTGCTCATCTGCACCACAGATGCATGCAGGTGTTTGCCGAAGTCCCCAACGGTACATATTAGCGTTGAATCTTTCAACCCCATTCGCAGCCGATTGAGTGTTACCCAATCCCTCCGAGGTAGCTCAGAGCCAGCCAGAGCTTTGATGCCAGGGGGAAACAGTGAACTGCCGTGGGCGAATCGTCCCTTCCCAGGTCCTGAAGGTTTGCTGGTGGTGTGACAAACACCTTGGACTTCAAGTGACCGCAGAGGAAGAAATCCAGTGGTGTCAAGTCCGGGGATATGGATGACCACTCCACTGGTCTGTTGAGTGCGATGACCCGCTCACCAAACAGTTCAGCCACTCTGTCCGTAGTTGCCCTGTTCCTGTGGCACGGTACACCATCTTGTGCCCACCATACTCTGCGGAATCTTCCGTTGCTCTGTCGGCGGTACCTGCGTTCGTTGGCCAGCGCTGGGACGACTTGTTCATTTATACCTTTGACCATCCACATCCACCATCCGAGATACCTTTCACCATCCACATTCTCGAAGAAGACAGGACCACGGATTGTGCCGTTGCCCATGAGACCAACTCATATGGTTACCTTCAATCTGATATCGTTCCTCTGGTAATCAAATTCAACAGCTGGCTGGCCAAGCGGTCGGTATGCCCTGATATTATGAGTGTTCACCATGGCGTTCATAGCAAAGCCAGCTTCATCTCCAGTCAGGAGGTCATCCAAGAACTGGTCAAGAAACTGCAGACGTCTCTGACGATCCCCAGGCAGAATTTGATGATGCTTAATCTTCTGGTATGGGTGAAAGTTCAAATCCAGTCGAGTAATCCTGGTGAATGTTGCCAAGGGGATTACAGGACCATTGCGTCGACTCCCAGTTCTTCGGCGTCCCGATTTCCCAGGATTTTGGTTGTGGCTGGTACCGTTTGCATTGTAATTTGTAACGCTTCTGTGAACTGTCATGCGGGATGGACACCTAACACTGGGATAAACCTCACGAAACCGCCTAGGGACAGTAGTTACGCTATTTGTGCGGTGGTATTCTCTCACTAAAAATGCTCTTTGTTGGTTGGTATACCGAGGTTTTTCCATGTTTCTACCATGTGGCCTAGGAGACACGGACAGAGTCTAAAAGAAAATAGCTTTGTATGATGTTCTTGAATTTAGAAGGACAAGGAAAAAAAATTCAAGATTGAGTTATAGCAATTATGAAAGGGAAAGGCTTCTTGCATGTAACCTTTTTAAATGTGGGTCATTCATGGCAGGGGTGGCAGACAATGAAGAGATTTGCATCGTTAATGACTAAATTTCCAGCCTTTCCTCATTAACGATGCAAATCCCTTTACTGAATGTGACACGGACAAAAGATGACCCAGAAGCATGAACGAATATTCATTTTGCTAGAAGAGACTACGTATTGGGCATCTATTGACATGAACAAATCTTCTAAATATTTTTAAAATGTAATATTGGCAGATAGGTTGATGCGTTGATGAATTGATTGATTGACCGAATCAATAACTGACTGAAAAACTGATCTATCGGATATTGCGTATTGATGGTTGATTGATTAATTGACTGACTGGTTGATTGGTTGATTGATTGATTAATTGGCTGATTGATGTGAAGGTTAATTTATTTGAAACTTCTTGAATGAATGAATGAATGGCATGTGGTTTGTTGTGTCTGTGTATTGTGTATACTGTGCTTTAAAAGATCTTGAAGTAATTACACATTATTAATTTTCACTCATGCATAAAGCAATGAAATCATTAAAATCATGATAGAAAATTGCCACAAAATTCCTTGACTATCATAACATAATCATAAATTCATGGCAAAGAGCAATTTGTTTGAATGAGAGTACTTATTCGGACTGCTGGTTTAATTTTCCCTCTTCTTTCAATTTGGCGCAAGTCAATTTTTACACTCTGGACAAAACAGTCAGTGAACGAAATTTGTTTTGTTAGTGGCACTTGATAGCTGAGACTATTGGGCATCTATCGACATGAAAAAAAATCTTCTCAATATTTTGAAATGTAATTTTGACAGATTTTTAAAAAGTGTAACGTTGTTTCGTTTTGTTTTTTATACGCACTGCAGAGATACATACACACTATATTTATCTTTATGGTTCCGACTCACTCAACTTGGCGTTCTTTGTCTTTTGTTTTGTTTTGTTTTGTTTTTTTGTTTTGGGGGTTTGTTTTTCTTCTTCTTCTTCTTTTCTTCTCCTTTTTTTTTTGGGGGGGGGGTTTGGGTCTTTTTTATGACTTCCTTTATTTTTCTAAGCAGGGGCGAATAAAACGGGCACGGGGATCTGGAATCCCCCTTCCTAGCAGTTTCTTTGAAAGTTCAGACAAACATCTGGGGCCCGTTGCACAAAACTTGCGTTTAATCGCAACTCCTAAAAATCAAACGCAAGTCCTTAATGCGCTCTTCTGATTGGCTGAAAATAAAGTTGCGTTTGATTTTTCCTGAGTTGCGTTCAAACGCAAGTTTTGTGCAACGGGCCCCTGTTGGAGGTTTCACCATTTAGAAACAAAGTATGCAGGAACTTTTTGAATTACGTTATTCTAAAATAATCTGGAGCAAAGCTTATCATTCAGTTTGAACTACTAGATATGATTTTTTTTTTATTTTTTTTTTTAAAGTAGTAATTGGCATTCATGGAATAAGAATCTTGTAGCAGACTTCTTTCCATGTACGCAGTGAGCTACGGCAAAGTACATTCTGATTTTTCTATTTCTCATGCCACCCACCCCCTTCTCTCTCTCATTCAACCACCCTCTATTTCTCTCTCTCTTTCTCCTCTCTCATTCTCTCTCTCTCTCTCTCTACCCCCCCCCCCCCCTCCTCCTCTGTGTCATGTAAACTTACCTCATATTCCCCTCTTATTCTCTCCAAATCTCACACACCCCTTCTCTCTTTCTTGGTGTTTCATCCGATTTTCTTCTTACACAAGGAGTGGTCACGACGTTGTTACTCTGTGACGGCGATGTCAGACTCATTAATGGTAATGGCAGTAGGATCCATGTTCAATCTGCGTTTTACGGGCGTAAGGATGAGAACCTATGCGGATCCCCAATTTCCCCGTCTGCGCAGGAGTGTTCGTCTGACGAGGCATCTAATCTGATATTCAACATCTGTGATTTGAACACCGATTGTATACTGGCTGCATCGAACAATATTTTCGGAGATCCTTGCAATGGAAACAATGCGTACCTCACTATGACATACATTCTGCTGTAAACTCTGCCTCTGCCCTCTCTCTTATCTCCGTTGCACACGTGACGTCATCTGTATGACGTAGGGGTGCGCCAGCCGTTCGTGCAGTAGTACAAGTGTCACATCGAACACAAAGATAATGATAATAAATATACGGGGTGGCCCAGAAAGAACTCAACATCGGAGATCTGCAATTTCAACAACAAGATCACTGTCACTATATCATTGGCTTTTCTTTTGGTGGGTATCAAATTCTCTTCCAAATGAAATGACACCAAGATCATCAAGTTGGGGTAAGCGTTTTGATCCTATAGCGCTTTATTTCTAAAACTTGCTACTTTTGCAACAGTATCATGCTTGAAGCAGCGAGAATTTTGCGCATGACGGCTTTCAATGCAGTCACCGTTTCATTCATGTTGTATTCGTTTTCAAAGCGAGAGCGTCCTGCCTTTTTCAACAAAGCTGACTGTATGCGAAGCCGTCGTGCGCAAATTTCTGGCTGCTTCAGGCATTACTAAAGTTGCAAAAGTAGCAAATTTTGAAAAATAATGACATTGCCTCACAAAATTAGCCCTAGAATCAAAAAGCCTTACCCAAAATTGGTGTCATTTTACTCGGAAAAGAGTTTTCTACCCAATAAAACAAAAACAAATTATATTGTGTCGATTATGTCGTTGAAACTGCAAATCTCAGCTTTATTTGGCCCGTTATTTGGCCCGATTCTCTTGTAGACATTGTTTTAAGATTTATGAAGTTCAATGTATTGCGAAATACTGTTATAAAGAAGTAAAGTGCAAGAAGTTTATAGGATGATTTTATATTTTAAGATTCTTTATGATAATAAAAAACGGAGACTTTTCTTGTTTGCAATATCATTTAATTCAGATTTTCTGATTTTTTCTTTATTATTATTTCTTTTTAAATCATCAAAACATTATAGTTCAGTAGGAAACGAGGGTCCCCGTGCACCATCGAGATATATTTTTTAAACCAAGTTTTTTGTAATGCCTGAAGAGTCTAGTAATCGATTTGGCAAGGGAACATATAAATACATCAACTAGACATTTCAGGCATTACAAAAAACTTAGTTTTTAAAAAAGGTATCTCGATGGTGCACAGGAACCCCCTTTTCCGACTAGACTAATACGTCTGGCAGAATGATGTGAGCGCGTTGCGCCGTTCTGCTAAAGGCGGACGCACACTATTGCGTTAAGATAGTTATCATCCATTTTCACTCTTTATTAGTTGATGAAGAGGGAAATCCCTGTCATGATTTTTAAATATTTTTTATTTACATAACATGTATTGAGCAATCAAAATCTTAGAAGCGCGTTACCAGAAATTTGTTTTTATGACATGCGCGTGTGCTAACACCCTTATAGCCACTCGACGAATTTATTTCTTTGATTTGTATAGGCCTACATATCGGAATGTATCTATTTGATTTTCTTCATTGTCCTATGTAAAGAGTAACATAAGAAATAAAGATTCATCGTCATTGTTGTCATCATTTTCATTACTTTCATATTTATAATTTCAGTAGTTTTTATACATTTATAAATCAGGTGTTAATCTTCCTACAAAATTATCATTTAGACTTTAGTGTGATATTCCTAATATTATAATCAAAACTTCTTTCTGTGCTACCTGAGGTCAGCAGCAGGAAATAAATTTGTTTATCTAAATGCTAAATGTACATATAATGTTCAACTTTACACTTGTTGTGTACATAATGTAAGAAGAGTTTAGCTCCAAAACATGCTACATCCATACCAAGTTCTGAGAACGCCAAGGACTTTGAATTCTCCTTGACATAATCGGTTTGGAATAAAAATTGTCCTATTGTAAAATGCACGATTACTGTAAAAAAAAAAAAATGAATACTCTTTAACAATCAAAGTGCCTATAATTTCTTTCTTTTTTTCAAATTAAACACTATTTCACAATTTTTTGTATATCATTTAAAAAGCTTGATCTGCCATAAGCAGCCTATGCGTGCACGCAGTGCAGCTAACTACCTTGTATTGAGTGGGAAACTGACTGTCACTACGCAGTGATTTGTGTGTGTCATGCTGCTCTGTGATTGGTCTATTCCTGGAGCAAGGCATTGCTTTAGAATGTTCAAGAACTAGAAGGGATGTAGGAAATGTTTGATCTAAATTTCACTGGGGGGAGAATTTTTAATGTTTTCCCAGGTGAATTAAACTTTCTGTAGTATAGGTTATGCGGCCACTGAAAATTATTACATACATGTACATATCTTTTTAGATAATTAAGGAAAAAAAAGATGGATGTACCGTGGTGTGGAGGTCAATTTTTCATATACCGTAATGTATTTCCTACGGAATAATATTCATGTGTTATTTTTGTAATTTAAGTCCAGTTTAACTTTTTTTTTTGCCTTTTAGTTTTAGATATTCTACCATATAAATCATCTGAGTGTATGTCATGCGTCAAAGAGATGAAAGGTAAAAATAAAATGAACACTTTTGTACATGTAACTATCGGGGTAACGATTATAAACTTTGATATTTAATATACTTCCAAATTCACTGTATTCTAATTGTATTCTACCAAGACAATGCCGATTTCTATAAGGGCATGGATAATAAATCGTAATTATATGAGTAAATGAGCGTGTGATTTTGTCCCATTTTTAAATGTTTATTTTAGCCATTTATATATCTAAAGGGAAAGTTAAATTCTAGGAAAGGTGAAAAATAATTTGTGAGCTTTCTCTTTCCTTTTATGTCACTTTGGAAGAACGTCATAGTAGAAAATGTCCCCTGATAAGGATTGATCCTCAAATCCCCTCACATTCGAAATATAACGAGAAACAGCTGAAGTGTTCGGGCCGAACATTCATGCCACAGGTGTGTGCAGTGCATGTGCTTTTCAGCAAGATTGTGTCTATTTATTATCATTTTGATGATTCCTAAACCTCACAGTATACACCAGTTCTTAGGTAGACATGATCAACTTTTTCTCAATTGCTTTAAGACAGTTCCTTTCACAATGTAATCACATGACCAGAACTCATGGTTCTTATATAAATCACTTTCTCTACGAGTATGATATACAGTAAACATAACATAAATAATAATATAGGGTGGTATTTGAAGTAAAAATAAAGAAATTCGTCCCCACCCACCCCCTAACAATCAGAATTATTATCGTAGGCCTATGTCAAATCGATAAATCGAAAGGGAACAGAATACGTCACCCCCTCAAAAAAAAAAAATAAATAAATAAATAAATAATAAATAAATAGATAAATAAATAAATAAAAAAAAATTAAATTAAAAAAAAAAAAATAAGAAAAAAAATTTAAAAATAAGTGCACTCTTCTTTCAATATATTAAGTCATAATTAGATCAGGTAGATAAAAGGAATTCAAATGGAACTAGATCTAGATGATCCGATTTTATCAAGAAAAGGAGTACGTGGAAGATATTAGCTGTTCTCTATCTAGTAATAAAAAGACCAGTTAACAGCAAATTGCATCTCAAGAAGATTATTATACTCAAAATTATGTTATGAAAATTTAAATTGAATTGAATAAAGCATTTTTGAATCATCATAGTCAGAAGGTAAGAAAATGGTATTTCTTTACATACAGAGCATTTGTGTGTGTGGGGGGGGGGGCGGTGCAAAGCGTTGTCAAAGGGCACTTTCCCGATGGACAATGTTGTCAGATTTTATATTTTTGAAATGCACATCCATAGCTCTTCCTTCTGACAAAAGGGTTTCAAGGGGGAAAATTTACCCAAACTTTTAGGGGCCAACTGACACCCCATCCCGACAGAATTTTTTGTCATTTTCTTTTTTTTTTGTTTTTTTTTGTTTTGTAATGTCCAGTCATACTATTTCCTACTGACAAAGTTACGTGCATGGGGGAGATGGGTTGAAATCGACCCGACTTTGGGGTCTCTTTGGGGGCTCTGGGGGCTAAAGCCGGCGGCTACAGTCAGGCTGACAACCTTTTTGTCAATGACTTAGATGGTCTAAGAAACTTTACGGGGTCAGATCTTATGGGTAAAATGGAGTGACTATTTCGGGACAGGCTACCAGACTATCAATCCAGGCTAGATAACGCTTCCAAATATTTATATCACAGGTGTCCCAGATGTTTTAATTTATTTTCAACCCAGAGTAATATTTGTGGCCATTTAGTCCACCAAGGGTAGATAAGAATCCCAGTTGCCTATATCACAATCATCCTAGACACTTTAGTTTATTTTCAATCCAGAGTTGTTTTTGTGTCCTTTAAGTCAACCCAGGGTAAATAACAATTCCTACTGTCTATATCACAGGCATCCACAAATACGAGTCTGGGTTGACAACAGATTAAAACATCTGAGGCACGTGTTTATATAAACAGAATTGTTATCTACCCCGGTTGGCCTAAACAGCCACAAAAACTACTCTGGGTTAGCAAACTTAAACGTCTAGGATGCCTGTGATATAGACAGTAGGAATTGTTATCTACCCTGAGTTGACTAAATGGCCATAAAAACCACTCTGGGTTGACAACAAACTAAAACGTCTAGGATGCCTGTGATATAGACAGGAATTAGTATCTACCCTGGGTTGACTTAATGGATACAAAGACAACTCTGGGTTGACAATAAACTGAAGTGTCTAGGGTGATTGTGATATAGGCAGTTGGGATTCTTATCTACCCTGGGTTGACTAAATGGCCAGAAACGTACGTAAAAAGTTTAAGTTCCCTAATTGACCAGGGGGTGGTCTACCCGGGGGCCCTACCCCGGGTCGACTCTCATGTGGGTATTTCCATTTGTGTGTGTGTGTGTGTGTGTGTGATAATGTGCTTTATTTGTTATAATGTACTTTATTATATACTTTCAATGAAATGCTGATTTATGATTTATGTATAATGATTTAATGGAATCAAAATAAAGATCAATGAAAAAAAAAGTGTTTGTGTATTGATTTGATATATCATATATCTATAACACTTGTTTTGCTGAACATGAAGACAGTGTAGATTTTATTTGATTCTGTGAGGATTTAGTTCCATTATTACCAGAATTCGAGATCACTTTTGATAATATAGTTCATGGGCAGGTGGACGGGGGTTGGCTAGGGGCTTCAGTTCCCAGCCCTACTCTAAGAGACACGGATCGTAGTGACGTCATAGCAGTGTGTACGATGTTAAACTGATTTGGCCCTTATTCCGGGCATAATGCTGACACCGCACCAAAGTCCCAAGACTTTGCTGCTGCTGCTGCTGTTAGATATGCAGTTCCTAAGACCCTATTTTTCACTCGGCTGGTGAGTTCCGTAGTTTCCAAGACCCTGTATTTTGCCCTTTAATTCCGTTCCTTAGACACCCATTTTGAAGGCGGCTGCGGCACACCCCGTCTGAAAAAAAATTGAGTGCCCCCCCCCCCCCCCGGCGTACAATTTCCTTGCTATTTATTATTAGGTTATGATCTCTCTCTCTCTCTCTCTAGTGCTCCCCCCCCCCTCTCTCTCTCCCTCTTGCTTCCTTCTTCCCTCTCACTCTTTCTTCATCCCCCTCTCTAACTCTCTCTCTCTCTCTCTTTATCTATATCTTATTCCCTATGTCTCTATCATGAACGATACTTTAAAGGTTTAAAGGTTTCCCCCTTTTCTGCAACTTTTCTCATTCCCTGTTGCATCTACTTTTATTATGTTGTCTTATTCCTTTACCCCTTGTATGTATTCTTTTGTTGAATATGTTATATAAATCTTTGTCACACGTTAAAGTCAATAGCAGAGTGAAATTTATGTTATAAGATTATGATTGTTGACATGACGTTTATTCTTACATTATTTGTTTAACGTAGTTAATTACTACTATGCATAATTATAGGTTAATTATCATTTTATAATTTTAGCTTTTTTATTATCAGACAGAAACAAGA
The DNA here is from genome assembly GCA_025618425.1 of Heliocidaris tuberculata. Taxonomy (NCBI): domain Eukaryota; kingdom Metazoa; phylum Echinodermata; class Echinoidea; order Camarodonta; family Echinometridae; genus Heliocidaris; species Heliocidaris tuberculata. The sequence goes on from CM046833.1 coordinate 19,483,919, forward strand.
TTCACAACATCTAAGCAAAATTTACATCAGGATTTGATATGCATGTAATAAAGCACTTTATGTGATGTTTTAGTCAATTTTTCATATTCTTTAAAAAAAAAATCAATGAATAATCTTCAATTTAATTCAGTGCAACTCAATTCAAATTTAGTATTCATGCACAAAAATGAAAATACACTAGGCATAAAAATCACTTACCGGCTCTTTCTGCGAATATACAAAACATCAATTTAACATACTATAAATTCTTTTCAATGGTGTTAGTTGATTAACGTTCGATAGCGGCGATTTATTAATGCAGATTTAATCAATATGGAGGTGTCGTGGTCTAGCGAATACGTCACCAGACTATTTATCACATGGTTCACGGTTCGAGTCCAGCTGCGGCACTGATGTCCTTTGGGAAGACATTAAGCTACATATGCCACTCTCCACCCAGGTAAAATAAATGGGTGCCCGGTGGGAAGAAAATTCTGGAATGCTTTAGCGCCTTATTATTGAAGCTTGGCTAAAGCTGGCATGGCTGGGGTAATAATATGATACTTTGTAAAGCGCAGTTGGGTATATTTGTAGAGTATAGCTGCGCTATATAAATGGACATTACTCTCACTAAGGACAAATAAAGCTTAGATTTCGAATGTGCCTTTGATTGTGAGTTAAATAGCGAAGTATTTATCCCAATACATACATTAAGCCTCCATATCATTATCATCATGGCCATGGAACATTTTCCTTTACACATCCATGCATTAACATACAATAGGGTTAGACGACCACACGGCTTCAGCCTTACCTCTTGGAAGGACCCGGGTTCTTTTTCTGAAAATTTTCCTTTAAAGGGACCGAAAAGTCGCCAATCGTGGTGTTTTGGAGCTTGGCCTGGCTCGGGTAATATTCAGGAATCTCCGTACATCTTCGGTAAACGAGCACGCAATTGCAGTGATACGCATTCGACCGAAGAAAGACGAACTGAACAACCCAACTGACAAACTACCCCACCCTCGACGGCAATTTTTTTCGCTGCTCCAAGATTGTTGTTAAGCACGGCCTTGCAATAGGGACAAGCGAATGAAATTGAACGTACATGGATATCGAGCGGTGGCTCCCTTTAATTTCGTTCAAGCATTCCCACCCAACCCTTTGCTCTCTGCATAGGGTGCCATCTACAGACGAGGAACCATCCTAACTAACGTAGGTTTGTGCCGCTCATTTCGAGAGCGGGGCCATTTTGAAAGGATCCAGGGTAACTCGGCACTACGCTATTGATATTTCGCACTCAGCCCAAAATCGAGTTAGCCAAGAGAGCTGAAATGATCGCAAATACCTGTAAGAATTTTTGCATTGAGTGATCTTTAAAAACATAAATTTTCAGGATAAGTTGACTAGAATGTGTAAAATAGTTACTGGGGATATAATGATAAAATTTTATTAAGGTTTAACTCTACAAATCATAAATAGCAAGACTTTATTGAAGGTCTGTTGTGAAGCTGCGCGATGCCGAGTCTGCACTACGGCCGAGCAACCCCGACCCCCCTATTATGTAAGGGTATTGGCGAGTGAAAAATCGGGGGTGTTGCTTCTAGCGTCGAGATCAGCAAGAAGTGAAAACAGTTTGTCTTTTGTAGCCATATAAATCTTGTACCTCTTGCCAAACAAGGTCCATGTGATAGACAATACTTCAGGAAGAAAGTTATAAGAAATAGTTTAAAAGGGAAAAAATTACAAAATGAAACTTTATGAATAATTTGAATATTTTTCGAGTGGAAACGGGAAAATTAACCTGTAAATGGAGCTTAGACTGTTATTAATGGGATTTTCCTAGAGTTTGAGTGAATGTAGGTAACTATAGGCTACATATGAATTATTTCTACCTGAAGTTCATTCGAATGATTTTACATCGTCAAACATCTGGTCTGAAACAAAAGTCCGGAAAGCAAATAGGCATGCGTCCCCTGCTTAAAAATGTCGCAGCCCACGAAGCGCCTACTGGTTGTGTAGTTAACGAACATACAGCGTTTCCACTTCTCCTGGAATTCAGGAGTTTCCAGGAGTTTTTGAGGTTTTCAAGGATAATTTCAGGAATTGAAAAAATTCCAGGATTTTTCCAGGATATTTGGGGATTCCAAATACAAAAATGTAGTCAAAAGTTAAACAAATAAAGAAAATAAAAAGAAAGAACAGGAAAAAAAAACCAAAGGAAAAAAAAAGGAGAAATATAAAATTCCAGTACGGTACAATGTATAATGCATACAGTACAATGGTGATAACCCGTGATCGTGATAAGGATGCGGGCTAACTCGGCACTAGGGCGAACTCGGCCTTGGCGGAAAATTGCGGCTGAGTGAGCCCAGAGAGTTAAATTGATCGCAAACACTTGTGTTGAATTTCGCATTAATTACACATTTCAAAACACTTAAATTCAAATTATTTGATATCAATGTGTAAAATGATTAGCAGAGAAGTAATGTTGCAAATTTCAAGAGGTAAAATTATACAAAACATGAAATTTAAGGCTAAAAATGGGTACGTGCATATCGTGGACTTCAACTCTTGAAAGATAGTCACCGCGCAGTGCCGAGTTCGCCCTATAGTGCCGAGTTAGCCCGACCCCCTCAGAGTGACAGAGGTGTGAACTAATATATAGTATATATAGGGTAATGACATGGGTAATGATCAGTGCACATTCTACAGAGATCATGTAAGGAAGGTGTGTGTGTGTGTGTGTAATTGGGTTTTTACAGACGTGTAACAATCAGATAAGATTATTTACGTCTGGGGACCGACCTTTAACGTCACCATCCAAAAGTCGTGACTCAAGACTCGAACCTAGGTCCGCTGAATCAGTTTATAACTTCCACTATTGGCTGGATTACAGGCGCACGCCACAACGCCCAGTTGTTTGGAGGCGATCGTAGCTCATTTAAAAAATTTCAGGATATTTTTTGAAATTCCAGGAATTTTCAGTGTTCATTTCAGGATAATTCATTTTGAAAAGTGGAAACACTGCGAACATACGTGAACTTGCATCAAAAAGCATTTAAGTTCCCTGCATTCCACAGGCGAGCTCTCCTGCCTTCACATTCAAGTTTCCTGCATTCCACAGGCGAGCTCTCCTGCCTTCACCAGCTCAGAAGAACCATAAGCGCAGGACAGGCCAGCCCGCTCCCTGCATCCACACGAGCGAGCTCGAGGCTGCGCTGCACCTCACTGCACTTCCACACATCCTAGCCTCACGGAATAATATCAAAATTTCATGGTGCCTGATTAAGATGCAGTGGCAAATTTTTTCCCATCACAAGGTCTTCCATATAACACAACCTTCCTTACGAGGCATATGCTGAAGCAGTGTCTCAAACTTGTACTAGACGATACAAATATATCTGTAAAGAGGCCAAAAATTGACCCTTTTTTTTTCTTTCTTTTGCTAAATGACATATAAATTAGATTAACGCACCAGAAAACATTCACGTTCCGTGCGTTCGACAGGCAAGCTCCCCTACCTGCACAAGCCCAGGAATTCCACGAGCGCAAGACAGGCCAGCCCGCTCACGGACAGGCTGCCTGCATCGCACTTCAACAAATCCTGGCCCCATAGCATTATCAAAATTTCATGGTGCCCAACTACAGGCTTGTTTCGAAAGGTGGGTAGCGTCGCGTTGACTTTAACGCCACCATTTGATATTAAAGACAGTGGCGGTTTTACGGATCCTCCTCGTGCCCCCTCATTTTGGAAGAAAAGTATAAATTGTTTCCCCCTCCCTTTTTTTCTTTTTTTTTTGTGTGCCCCCCTTTAAAAACTGATAAACTTTTAATTTTCTTTTGGCTTGTCAGAGAATTATGGGAGGAAAACTGGACCCCATAAAATCTAATACCCCCCCCCCTACACTAAGCAAGTTTTTATAGAGCTGGTCAGAAGAAAAACATACGGAACTCCCTCCAAAGTTGACAGCCCTCCATTTGTGTGCCCCCCCCCCTACAAAATCCTGGATCCGCCCATGATTTATGATAACAACAAGGGCGGATCCAGGATCCGGGGGGCGAATCGCCCCCCCCCCCCCCTTTGAAACCCAACTTGCATAACTTAAGTACACAATTTAAAAAATGCTTCCTTAATTGTGTACTTTTTCCGACTCTGTGCCCCCTCCTGGATCCGCCCCTGATGATGATAATAATATTTAGAAAAAGTCAACGCACCCTTTCGGCAAAACACGGGGGGAGGGGCTTTGGACAAATGGTGGTGTTCCAGTCAACCCGACGCGACACGACGAAACCCACCCTTTCGGAACAAGTCCCAACTAAAAGACACTCATTCGAGGTACGTAATGTTCTTCCTGCAAACCATGAGAACAACAGAAATGAGAAATCTGTTCTTAAAATGATCTAACCATAACTATTCAAGAGTACTCTGCACTGTAAAAAAATTGTTTAGTTTCTACACACTTTTCTGTGACAGATTTAAAACACTGCGACGTGTTTATATATTGTACGGGTTTAAGAGCTAAACCCATGTGTTTAAGAGCTAAACACATGTGCCTATTTTTTTCATCTTTCAGCACGCCTTAGGTGTTTATTAGATAAACATGTTTACCTTTTAAATGGTTCTAATGTAAAGGCTAAACACCAAATGTTTACAAAATAATCATTTGGTGTTTACAGCTGTTTAAATATTTAACAGTGTGTGTGATTATGGTGTAAACATTTGGCGTTTAGCCTATACATTAGAACCATTTAAAAGGTAAGCATGTTTATCTAATAAACACCTAGGCGTGATGAAAATAAGCACAGAATGTGTTTAGCTCTTAACTTAGCTACAATATATAAACACGTGGTATTTACACCATAATCACACACACTGTTTAGTATTTAAACAGGTGTAAACACTAAATGATTAAGGTGTAAACATTTGATGTTTAGCCTATACATTGGAACCATTTAAAAGGTAAACATGTTTATCTAGTAAACACCTAAGGCGTCCTGAAAGATGAAAAAAATAGGCACATGTGTTTAGCTCTTAAACACATGTGTTTAGCTCTTAAACCCGTACAATATATAAACACGTCGCAGTGTTTTAAATCTGTCACAGAAATAAACATGTCACATGTCGCATTTTTTTTACGGTGTGGATCAATGAAAATACATGTACCTCAACTACATCCACCCAACGGGAGTAATTAGGCGGTTGAAGGGGTTGGAAGGTAGGTATTAAAAACACGTAGAAAGAGAAAACACGCAGGAGAGAAATTCTAATACGTCCGCTCTCTATTAAATCACAAGACAAAATTTGATCGTTTCCCACGGATAGCAGTGATACAGCATGTCAACATACTGCGGCGTATTTGATGCCGATTTGCTTATCTTGCGCGTACATTTCAAAGAACAGCCGCCATACTCACACATGGTTCACGGCTTCTTTTGATGATCTGGGGAGCGTTTCATCAAGTGTCTTGTCAGTGATTTTTTACTGACAAAATTTGCTCTCAGCCAATCAGATGCAAGGAATTCAGTAGCTTATAATAGGTGTCTGTAAAAATCACTGACAAAACGCTCGATGAAACACACCCCACACTCTCAAACGCGCAGGCATGAAAAGTTTCAAATTCCAATATCGACCAATGATGAAATTTGTTAAGTAGGTCAAACGTTAATGTAACTCATTTTAATGATTTTACCGTTAAAATTTAATATTATTATTGTTGCTGAAATTTAGAAATGATTTCAAGGATTTGTTCAAGGGCAATTCCAAGCAAAACAGGACACGAACAACAAAATTTCAAATCTGTCTGATTACGTCAAATTTGGTGTCAAATTAATCGTAAATATCGACATTTTCCAATCTGATAATATTTAAGTATGTTCACATGTATAAATGCTGAAAATACGCATAAATGGAGCCCATAACTCACAAGCGTAGCTTACTCCTTACTCTCCTCAATATTTCACGGTTATTCTAGCCCAGTTTTTCAATTGATACTGCATTCAAACGTATAGGTACTCACCTTCTTTTATTTTTCTCTGACAATATATTTCATGTTCGTTTGTACCATTTATACTGTAAAAGCACTGTAATTGTGAAATATGAAACAATAAACTGAAAACTGAAACTGAGACATAATCTTGAAATCAATAATTGATACCAATTATGATCAAATTGTAAAAGAGAAGTAAAGGTCATATTAATTTGACCCGTATGCTAAAATACACTTGATACACAACTTTTTAATAACCAAGAATAAGATTTGTTTCCGTTCTGCGTAATTCTCCAAACTTCAGCAACAATGGAAACTTATGCTTATAGGAGAAAGAAACCCTGGGGAAATATCCATTTAAATGAAAAGAGAGGATAAAGACAAGCAATTTTTAAAAAGTTCCATCAAAATCAGTTACGAAATGAAAAGTTATGAAAGTTTGAAAAGTCTCAATTTACTTTCTATGGCGATCCTCAAATTGGCAATGTTACTTCAAAATGGTAGGTTTAGTAGTTCAACTCTCAATATGTTTTGTACACACAATTTCATATTTTCTCCATTATCTCTAAAGATGCTGCATGCTTGTCTTTTTGTGAACTCAACATATGTTGTGTCAAATACATATCCCCATGATATATCTTGAGCTAAGACGCTGCACCTTGAGAGATAATGGGGAAAATATGAAATTCTATTTACAAAACATATGGAGAGTTGTACTAAACCCGTCACTTTGAAGCAACATTGCCAATTTGAAGATCTCCATAGAAAGTATTAGTGTATATTTTGTCATATTTTTTGTTCAAAATATATGTACATTATTTTGCTCATTTATTAATTTGTATATTGAAAAGTTGGAAATAAATGTCTTTAAATTGAATTGAATTGAATTGAAAGTAAATTGAGACTTTTCAAACTTTTCTAACTTTCTTATTTCGTAACCGATTTTGATGGAACCTTTTTTTTTTCTTCCTATTCTTCTTTTTTTTTCAAGTGCTTCGCTCTATCCTCTGTTTTCATTAAAACTGATTTTCCCCCAGTTTTTCATTCTTCTTTAAACTCCAAAAAGAAATGTCATTACGTAACGCCCAAAACACATAATTTTAACGTATTTCAGAAAAACACAATCAGTTTGTTACGGAAGTTGATAAGTAAATCAAAGTACTTAATACCTATAAAACGTATGTACTTTTGGTATGAAGAAATATTTCGAATAGGAATTATGATGTGATTAATAATGTCACTCCGTAACAAAATGTTACAGAATGACATTAACTTCAGTTTTGTATAAATTTATTCAACCCTGAACCTATACATTAGTTTAGCTTAATATATCAGACAAAGGTTTAAAAATTTATGATAGTTTATTTAACCTGACTGCTAACAAAGCATGTGTATGCTTGTAAGTAAGCTACCAGGGGACCGACTTCTTTAAGTCTTCTCCTAGGGACTTGGTAATGAGGATCAATGCCTTGCCAAAGGGCACTAGCGCATCCACTTGGTTTCGAACCCGGATCCTCTAGTTACGAGACCACTGCTCTACCACTGAGCCATCAACTAAAGTAGAGATGATGAGCTCCCTATCCAGTATGAAGATTATCTCAAATGTAATAATTTGCTTATTTTGTGTTTGGTGTACAAAACCAGAGGCGTAGATAGCGGGGGGATGGGGGTATTCATCCCCCCCCAAAAAAAAAAAAAAAAAAATTCGGGTGGGTGGGGGGGAGATGGTGTGTACAAACATCCCCCCCCCCCCAGGTTTCACCCCACAAAAAAAAAAAAAAAAAAAAAAAGTTGTGGAAAATATACAGTTCTATAATGTTGTAGATAAATATAATTTGAAATATCATTTATTTATATCATTTATCATCTATTAATTTTATTTTTATATATTCTTTATTTCAATATAAATGCTATATATCTGTGTACAATATTGTAGATTTATATGAAATTATTAATATTTATCTACAATGCTGTCGTGCCTTCTGATTTCCCCCGATGTATTTTACACCACTAGAAAGTGAAAACCATCTACTTCAAATTATACAACATGGGTGTTGATCAGTGGGGGGGGGGGGGGGGGGGGGGGGGGTGTTGGCCTGCATGTGCTACCATCCCCAGATTATATTTAGAAGTGATATTTTTTTTTCGAAGCCACTATGCAGAAAAATTATTTAGATTAAAAGTACATGTAATTATTCTGGATTTAGAGGGAGGGTTCAGTCTGTAACTTCCTTTATAATGGAATTCTGCAAAACCGAAATGAAAATATAGTCACAGGAATTGAATGTGGTGGAGAAAGAGGGAATACATCACACCCACTATTTATCGAGGATGATGATGACCTGTGTCATCATCACCCAACTATACATAGAAGAATTATGAAATGACAATCATAACATGTAGGCCCGATCAGAAGCACCGCTCCGGGCGTTGCATGTGGGCACAGTGCCCCTCCTTTTCCCTTTAACTTCAGATAAGTACCCCCCTTTTTCTTTCGAGTAAGTCCCAGTTCCATATTCTTTTAAGTGCCCATTTTGATCATTACACCTCATCCCTCACCTTACCTTTGATAAATGCTCCTATTTCAGCGAGAGCATTTACCCCCTTTTAATCCCTTTTATTCCTTTTAATGTAACAAGTCACTTTTTTTCTTTGTAATATATAGACACTGATTTAATTTTTCTACTTTATATAAGAGCATTTTCCCGTTTTTATAAATGCCCCTTTTCAGGTGTTATATGCCCCTTTTTCACCTGTGATGAACTGCTTTTTCTACCTTTTCTACACATTCATTTATTTTTCTAATAATTGAAGTGTCCTTTTCCCCATGATAAGTACCACTTTTCTCTTTTCCATAACATGTGCCCCTAATCCAAAGTAACTTAGAGCCAGTAGTCCCAAATGCTCGCTCGCTACGCTCGCTCGTATCAAAATTATAGCTTATTAAATAAATTTTCATGGTGAAATTTTGCAATTACAATGTAATTCCTATTGTTTTGTTCGCTCGCTCGCTCAATATTCAAATCATACTACAAAATTGCAAAGCATGATGCTAAAGTTGTATCTTGGATATGTAAAGAGAAAAACCATATACATATTTACACTCCCTCACCCCACACTTTATATATATATATATATATATATATATATATATATATATATGAAAACCCGATGCATATATATATATATATATATATATATATATATGAAAGTTTGAAAGAGGAAAACATCATAATGAATTTTTTCTAATTGATAGTGCAATACATAAACCAATACGAGGTACTTTCACAACTGTTGAGTCTCATGTCAACCATTCATCAAATTTATTAAATATTAACCATTATACTGCTTCGTTACGGAACGACACAAAAAGGACATGACTTTTCAACCAGAATAATCAGTGCTCAAACTCTGTGAACTTTGAATATGCATCAGGTTTTCAAGATAGCTGTGGAATTCTGTGGTATGTTAGCTTTAATATAACATCTGTTCCAGGAAATCTGTTTGAAAATATTTGAAATATGATGCAAAATATGAAATGAGGCAACGTTACAGAATGGCCGTTACGGAGTGACTTCTGAAAGTCAATGGGAAATAGTGTATAAAATTCATATTTTGTAAATAGGTAGTAAAACCATAGTTTGAAACACAGATTGATTTGTTGATTTTTGATGACCTGAGATATCTCTGTCAAAAATAGCTCTATTCATATTTACTGATCTGCTATAATTTATGCAAATTTTATTCATAAATCCATATAATTGTTAATAATTAGATTTTTGAAAAATTCTAAAGAGTATTCATTTGCGTAAAATGATTCAGATATATTTTTCATTACATTCCATTTTATATTGCTTCTATGTTTTAACTACTTATTTACATAACATGAATTCCATACACTATTTTGCATTGATTATCAGAAGTCATTCCGTAGCGCTGTTTCATTTTATATTTTGCCTCAATTTTCAAAGATTTTCAACAATTTCCAGGAACACGGTGACATATCAAAGCTACCATACTACGGAATGACAGAGCAATCTTGAAAACCGGATACATAATAAAAGTTCACAGAGTTTCAGCAAGTTCTTATTCTGGTTGAAAAGTCATGTCCTTTTGTGTCATTCCGGAAACGTAGCAATATAATACTTTTTGTTTTTCTTAAATATAATGAATGGTTGACATGAAACGCAACAGTTGTGAAAGCACCTCGTACTGGCTATGTATTGTACTATCAGTTCGAAAATATTCATTACGATGTTTATAATATTGTTCTTTCAAACTTGCAAATTCTTTGTGAATGTCATTCCGTAACGCTTAGAATTGCCCTCAAATATTTCCTTGTTAAATGATAGAGGGTCTGTTTTATAGTTCTAATAATTAACCACGTGCTCTTATGAACTCGATAAATGCCTGACATCAATGCCAATGGGACAGAGTTAGCTCTGTTTTACTTGGCACTGCAACAAATAGATGAATAGCAGCAGACAATGTTTGGGATCATCGCACTTTCGTCTGCATCAGAACAATAGTATTTCCATCAACAACTACATGAGTGAGTGGTAGCAGAATGTTCTTTGTATTCTGTGTCAATATTTACATCATCATCAGGTGACGTCATGCTGCAATTTTGGCCATTCGGAATAAACAGAAAGCACATAGATATTTAAACCAACTCAGTATTTTCCCTTTTATTTTACTGTACGAAAGTGGAATTATTTAGCTTTTTACAGTTCAGTTTGTTGTAGATTATTGTTCGATGTTTGCCAAACTCTCATTTCAGGGTCCTTTTGGCTTTCTTTTTTTTTTTTTTTTTTTTTTTTTTTTTCATTAGCTATCGATTGAAATGGCATAATGAAAACCGCCCCAGTGTCTTTGAGCAAAAGATCCTGCGTGTGTATAGATCATTATGCGGTTGAGTGAACAGCTCTGCACACCGTCGTTCTCAGTGAGGAGGACCATTTCATTGTGCAGAAGGGGGAGTGTGCGTTGATGGAAGCGTATTTCGTCCCCACCCTTTCCTAGATCTAGATCTAGAGTAGATCTAGATCTAGAGTAGATCTAGATCTAGAGTAGATTTAGATGTAGATTCCTAATACTAGACTAATATAGTACTAGTCTAGGTAAATGTACATGTGGTTAAATCATACATGCCCAATCACATGCATACTAGATCACAGTTGATGTAATTTTGTTAAAGAGCATATCAGTAATTCAGTTCAATAAATACAAGTGTAGCTGAGAGAGGCATACACACGTGTAAAAGGATGTTGCTCTTACACATGTGCCTATCAAAAACACAATGGACTCGCTCAATTCGCTGAGAGGGGTTTGAAGAAATCAATCATACAATCACATCAAAAACACCTTTGTGGTCCAAATCAGAGATTCTGATTAATAATAATAATAAAAAATAAAAAAAAACTTCAGCAGTGGTGAGCTCCGCAATCATATACATAACACATATTTACGTCAAAAGGTTGAAGTTTGTCCTGAAATTGCATAATCGTCGTCAATAGACACCAAAACCCGAGCATGCCGAAATCGGGTAAACGTAGTGTAGTTTCAGTGGGAGTCACGTGACTCGAAAAGGCTGCGATCTTTCAATTTTTGTAGCTTTCTTCTGATTGGAAGTCAAACTTCAAGGAAAAAAGGTCACTGAATATTAGACCAATTACATAAAGCTTTACATCCGTATGTTGGATATTTAATAAGCATTCCAGATCAGTTTGCCCTTTTGCGGGACGAGTTTTCTTTGTTACGTAGGCGAGGCATTTAGGTTATGGTGTCCGTGGAAATGTGGGAATTCTGGCCGTTTTTACACGATTTGCCATAGATAACGAGAATGACATTAACAGCTTTGAAGACAAAATGATCACTGGATATCAGGCAAATTTTGACAAAATTTGTATTATGTGCGTGTGTGGGTGTGTGTGTGTGTGATCTTGTATAACCGTACGTCCGAGGACACTTTCGGACCGAGAACAAAACAAAATTCATGAGAACAATGGTCCTCGGAAGCCTGACTCTACTCCTTTCTTTCTGATAATTTTTATAAATGTTGCCCACTGTGTTTAAATTATGGGCACGTTCGAGCGAGTGGAATGAGACATCTTTTGCTGTGAGAGGGGAGGGGCATTTTAACTCTCTTTGACTCCAGCTCCTCTGCCTTACATTTTATTGGTACAAGTAGTAATACGGGTACTTGTTACACTATAAAACTGGACTGATTTTTGTAAACTATATAAGGCTCTTTTTGTAAGAAAAAGTGGGAAATGTAGGTAAAATGGGTTGTGCTCATTACAAGAGGAAGGGGAGGGCTATCATAGGGGTCACTTGATATCAGAATTTAAAATTTAAAACATTTAATTTGTTATCAGATCTGAAAAGGTACACTCGTATCAGTTGGTGAAAAGGGAATCCTTACAGAGCAATAGGGGCAGACTTGAAGAGGAGCAAATATTGTACAAGTCTTCTTATCAGAAGGGGAAATGGCACTTTCTAGAAAGGAATATGGGCACTTTTATACATGTAGTAGAAAGGGGTAGTTATCAGAAAGCAATACATTTCAGAAATAACAAGGGACACTTTTGGGGTACTTGAAAAAATGGAGGGGGGCACTGCACCCATAACAGTCAAGACGTCAAAATCGGTGTGTATCAGTAGTTATTCAGAAAACAATTTTCATTGTGCTTTGCAGCTGAAATTTCAGAGTTGCTCTTTAAACCCAGAGTCATGAATCATTAATGACATTGAATAGTAAAAGGTTGGCAGAAATGACAGGTGTCATGCACAATAGTATTATCGTTTTTTGAACTTTATTACTGATACACACAGATTTTGTGGCCTTCATTTTTCAAAAACCTGAAAATCTAATTGAATATTCAGAGCATCAATTTAAGAGCATTAATCACAGAAATTTCACAGAACTTAAACCAGATAAATTTTATATCCTTAAACTTAACAATGTGAAAGTCTCATTCTGTCATAACTTGAGTTATTATTGATCAAAATTGTTAATTTTTTTTTTTTAACAGCTACTGCGCAGGGGCGTCGATCCGTTTTTCGGATGGGGGGCAGCCTAACGTAACGATGTTCATTTCAATAATAGAAAAAATAAACACTAATAAGAGATAAAAGAGTAGAGAAAACCTGAATGATTATGAAAATTCAAGCTTTGCATTGAGTATGTTCAGAACGTTTTTTTAATGGCGTCATTTCAAATGAAGGTATATAGTACCCTTCATGATTTTTAACGCCTCTTAAAACCAGCTTCTCCACGGTTACATAAAGCAGTGAAAATGAGAGAATTTGCGTGCGGAGCGCGCGGCGAAATTGAAGTCTGATCGTGTAATACCTTCAGTATATCTGTGTAGAGATTTGCATTTCCAACTTCCCAAATAATTGCTCCAGGAGAATGTTACTGAGAGATATACAGTGCATCCTAGAAAAAAACAAAACCTTAAAACAAAGGGCAACAGTGACGAAACTATGTGCTCTACCACAAATAGTTATCTTTTTCACATAACTCATAAGTATTAAGGTTTTAAAGGATACCTTGATAGCGTCCATCTGTATGCTGTACCAGGCAGCATTGTTTAGAAAATGACATGTAAAAAGTAAATGGTACATCAATCGCAAAAGTATGGTATAAACTTAAAGGTCTATGAGGCATATGATATGATTAATGGCAATTTTCCCGCTCAGCAATCAAGGTATCACCTGAAACAGGGGTGTCGATCCGTGTTCTGATTTGGGGGTGATCGGCGAGGTTGCGAAGCAACCGAGCGGGGATGAGGGTGGGGAGGGGGGTATCCCCCTCCCACAAAAGGGCCTTTTTCAAAAATCTCTCTATAAACTTGCATTTTAGAGCATCCAAAAATGGTTTTTCTATATGATTAAATGTTGTTTAAAGTCACGGCAAATACAACAAAATATTAATCATAAGATATTCAGATATGTGTGTTACAAATTTTTTGTAAAGGCAGGATAAAAGAAGGCAGATAGAAACTTGTTATTCAATGCTCGAAGAAGAAGTTTTATTATACAATATCATCGATATTTTCGCATTGAAATTATGGCATTTCTTATTTCCTTACTTCTAATCATTAAAGAATATGATTGTATTTCAAGATCAAACATAATGTGTTTCGATAATTATCATTTTTAAGTTAATGTATCATAATTCTAATATTCATTTTATCCCAAAGTTTTGGGGGATGATAATACAGGCCACCCCCCCCCCCATCTCATTTTTTTTTTGGGGGGGGATATATACCCCCCCCCCCGATCGACACCCATGTCCTGAAAGCATAATACTTCCAATTTAAGGAAAATAGAAAATTATTGTCATGGGTGCACATACTGTGGTCACAACAATCATTTGTTTTTTTCAGAGACCCCACTGTAAGTTAAGGGATCTAGTTCAATTATAATGAAATTTGGCTTAAAGTGATTGATTAACCTTGTGAAAAATTGTAAAATCAGCTCAAATGCCAGTGAATTGTGTGCAGTCCTCTAACTACATATATTATTAAGGATATGTGAAAGTATGAGAGAAAATGGAACCCGTTTACTATCCTAAAAAAGAGAAAATCGCGATCAATCGCTAGCGCAAGTCGCTCGGCTTCTTCGCTGCGCTGCAGTCACAAAAACCAAGCACCAGCGCTTGGCGATTTCAGAGCAGGTTTCCAGCCCGTACGGTATTCTGTGATAGAGCGAGGTATGCCAACCGTAAGAGTTCTTTAGGGTTCGGTGGTACTCTATCCCGACATCAATGTTCAATCGTAAATATCTTGATATATAAACGACCGATCAGCTTATAAAACTCAGGTGATTCCTGTCTGAGCTAAAGGTTTGCAATTATGATTACAGCATTAGCTGGAACAGTGATTTTTTTATTTCAATCCTGGGCAAAGTTAATCAATGCCTTTAAAGGGAAATCCTACCTTATGGCATGTTGCTTTGAAAGAAAGAGGAAAAATCAGAGAAACAGATTGGTGAAAGTTTGAACGAAATCAGACAAGCAATAAGTAAGTTATGAATTTTTGAAAGTTGTAATCACTATGCATATGGGAATTTCAAATTGGCCGAATAGGTAATGTCACTGTGATGTAGCTGTGGACAACTCCCCCATTCGCCCTAACACACAAAATGACTAAAATACCACTTTTTTCAAAATGCATTACTCAGTAGAATATGCTGTCTCCAATATATTTTGAGTACTGCCCCAAGGGTAAAAGCGCCTCGAAGAAAAACGCAAATTAATGATATTTTGGTGTACGACAAATGGGAGAGTTGTCCACAAAAATGTCACAATTGACTCACCAAATTGCCAATTTGAGATTCCCATAGATGTAGTGATCTCATTTTTCAAACATCCATAACTTTCTTATTCCTTGTCCTATTTCTTTCAAACTTTCACCGTCCTGTTTTTCTTATTTTTCTGCTTTCACACAAATCATCTTATTACCAAGGTTGGATTGCCCTTTAATTAGAATAAGGGCAAGACTGTTTTTGTTTCTGGGAAATCGAAAGAAGTGCAGATTGGGTGTTTTGTGGGGGCTGTTTGAACAATTCACAGCAAAGCACTACATCTTCGACTTCCTCGCCATTGTTTTGCTCGTGATGTCAACGTAGTCGCTGGTAAGTTTACCTATCCAACGCTGTTGGGCGCCCTTCCCCATGAGGCCACTTCCGTTTACATAAAAATAGGGGGAGTGTCCTATCAGAGATCATACTCCTTCTTATTACCAAAAATAAATAGACCATACGAGTAATTAAGAGGAAAAAATAGAAATTGATGTACATAATTTATAAAGAGCATATACACCACCACAGATGCATTAAATTGATAAAAATAATAATATAATAACAGTAAAAGGCGTAAATATTCTTATATGAATGAACGCCGAAAACAACAACAACAACATATCTTCCCCTTTACGATCTTTGCCGCTATTCCCAAGGACCGCTATTCATAACATGTAAGTTCCTATACCTGAAGGTCCGCTATTCATAGAACAGAAAGGGAGTCACTATCAATAAAGTCATGAGGACCATTATTCATATGGACCGTTATTCATAATGTGAGATGAGGTCGCTATTCCTAATTCACATTGAGGGTCATTACTCATAGGGACCACTATTCATAAAACGAAATCAGGGTCGTTATTCATAAACATGGAGAAAGGGGTGCAATTCAAAATTTATATTGGGGGTCACTATATACTCATAAGGACCACTAGTCATAATACGAAATGCGGGTCGCTATTCATAATAGGAGAAGAGGGTCGCTATTCATAATAAGGAATGAGGATCCCTATTCATAAAAAAATAAGCAAACAAATAAAGCGATTCTCTTCTTCAATCATGAATAGTGACCCTCTTTCTGTATTATGAATAGCGACCCTCATTTCGTATTATGAATAGCGGCCTTCTTCTCGTATTATGAATAGCAGTCTTTATGAATAATGACCCTTATGAATAATAAGCTTTTCTCCATTATGAATAGCGTTCCTTATGAATAGCTGTCATTATGAATAGCGGTCAATAATGACTGGCGAGCGGACCCTCCTTCTCTCAAGGTCGATGTAACTGCTAGACTCAACGCAGTCGTTATTTTTTTAATCCATACATTTTTTATTTATCTATTTATATATTTTTTTTTGCACGAACACGACTGAGTTTGGACAGTATTGCTTTAATAGGAAGATAGATGGAAAACAAAATATGATTTAACGAAGATAGAAAGTGGAAATAATAGAACGATAAAAACAAACCGCAACAGGAGAAAAGATAGAAAGACAAAAAAGATGGAATGATAAAAACAAAGAACGACATAAGGACAGATAGAAGGAGCAGAAGATAAGAGGATAAAAACAATAATATAAGTGACCCTTCACCACCAAAAGACCAATGTATATAATTTTTTTTGTATTTTCTGAAAGTTCATTTATTGATCTACCATCTGAAAAAATAACAGGGTAAAATACAATGTTGAAATATGTTTTTACTCTCATTCAAAATGACAATTTTTTCCTGGACTTTCAAACTTTGTGTGTCAGTTTCCTGGAATCGTGATTCACATCGCTTTTCTGGTGTATCTTATAAACTATGCATTGTCTGATATTCAAAATCTAGAGAAACAAAAGAATATATCTATTCTAAAGGTGTGGAAAGTTTCAGTCCAATCCCATTAGTACTTCACAGTGGTCTAAGTAACTGAATAGGATCAAATCTCATATGGGGTGACCATTTAGGGACAGGCTCCTGGCGTATAATGTTTAGTATGCAGCATTTGACAAACTATGGGCCCCTCTATTTTGTACGGTTAGCTTCATTTTCAGACTGATTTTATTGGACCTCTAATATGCTTTGTCAACCAGGCATGTTGTTTTTAATGCAAATTTATTTCCATAAAATAAATTCATTGTAAATTCACGAAACAGAAAGCGTTCAACCCACGTATCTATGGTTTACACACTGGCGTCGCGCCGGGGGGGGGGGGGCAAGAACGGGTTACTGTCCCCAATCAATTGCCGGTAGAGAAAAAAAGAAACAGAGATAGAGGCGAAAATAAATGCTCCTCTTGCTTGTTTCGGGTCTCTGACGATAGACAGACTATGGCATTAAGAGTATTGGTAAAGGAAGTCCTACACTCTCAACTGGACTGCAAACATGCATTGCTATACTTGACCTAACATGAATTTCGAGGTCACACACCAACAAGCTACAATTCAAATGATTATGATTACACACATTTCCATATCATTTTTACCAGAGGCGGCGCACCCAGGGGAAGTGCACATTTTATTTCATTTCATTTCATTTTCATTCATTTTCCTATTTCTCATGTTACATTTACATTTCAAAAATAAATACATACATAAATAACATAAAGGTAAATGGTCATTTCCCCCACAAAGTGCCCCTTTTCAATCTGATATGTGCCCTATTTCTTCTTTTTTTAAATTGCCCATTTTACTTGTTATAAGTGCCCTTTTCCCCTCCTGATAAGTGCCCCTTTTTAAAATCTGATGAGTGCCCTCTCTTTACTTGTGATAAGTTCCACTTTTCCTTTCAATTAAGTCCCTTTTCCCTCTTGTTAAGTGCCGCTTTTCAAATCTGATGAGTGCGCATTCTTTAATTCTGATTAGTGACGCTTTTCCTTTTTTGTAAATACCCCTTTCCCATTTTGATAAGTTCCACTTTTCACATGTGATGTATGAATCTTTTTTTACTTCTGACAAGTGTCGGTACCCTCATTGCCCTTTTCCCCTTTTGGCAAATTGGCTTTTCAAATCTGAAGAGTATCCCCTTTTTATTTAGATTATTCCCCTTTCACTTTCTAAGAAGTGCCATTTTCCCCTTCTGACAAATGTCACTCACACCTCAATCCATGACAATTCTACAGCCCACATGTACAGTTGCACTTGTTCAAATCTAGTTAACCATTATGTTGCTTTATGATAAATAGGCTTAGAGGCCATAAGACTCTTTCCTTGTTAACTGAGTCTAATTTATACTGCCTTTCCATAATTATGACCTTAACCTGTTCTTCATAAGAGTGAAATGAGAGTCATAATAAGCAGGCGACATTACTCCGACCTAGATAACTAACACAGAATCGGGAAGGTAGCTTCATATTAAAGCGACTGGGAGGGGGGGGGGGCAGGGGTACATTTCCCCAATCGAATATCGAGGGGAAAGGGGCGAAGGAAAGGAAAGGAAAACAAAAAAGGGTTAATTCATATTGAATCTATCGAGTTAGACGGGTGCCCCCCCCCCCCCCTTCTTCTCTTGGTTATTTATGTTTATTTATTAGGTGGTCTGTCGGAATCGACAGATCACCTTTTGTATTCGTACGAATTTTCTTTTTTATTTATTTATTTATTATTTTTATTTCCCCCATTTGTTGTCCATTCGAAATCTTCAATAGTACTTCATCAGTTTTCGTCAAATTTTCGTCAGTGATGTCATGCTATGATGTCATGTTCCCGTTTGCATTTCAAGGTCAACAGGTCATCGTGACGTCATCCAGGCGCCATTTTGTAAAATCACATTATCAATCACATCTTCATAATCCAAACCGGGATTTGGATATGTTGGAGCTGATCTGATGCAGTTGTTAACAACGGCATTTACCATAGTTTTTTTCATTTTGACAACAACTTCATTATCTAATTGTACCATGTCATGTCATTTTTTTTTCATGTTTTCCGTGTATCCTCTACGCTTTCATAGGCTCTCTAAAATATGAAGACAATCCCCAGAAACAAAAATCGTCCATATTTACATGACATTAACTTCAGGTCATGGGTCATCAGGTCATGTCATCAAAGGTCATCCAGAGGTCATGACGCGCGTCAAAATTTAAAAATGCTCAAAATTAACCCAGGACCAAAGGAGAGTACGTTTCAGGTCATTTTAAGCATTTCAAAAATTTCCGTGCGTAAGCGTCCGCGCGCGTGTTTTACGCGCGCACAAGTCGTAAATGACGTTAAAACGCTGTTTTTTCGATTGATTCGTAATCCTGACACTTTTCTTGATCATTTCCATCAACTTGGAATCAATTTCGATCAATAATAAGGTCGTACGGGCGCGTCAAAGTTCAAAATCCGTGCGCGCGTCTATGGCGAAAATAACGTAAAAACGTGCAAAAACATGCCTCTACAAAATTAACTGTAGCTCTTTAAATAGTCCATAAACCCCCCAATTTTTTTTCATCTTTGGGTAGGGGATGAATCATAGATATGATTTCATTGGTAATTTGACCCTCAATTATATTACAACGTCATCAAAATGGCGTCGGTTCTCAAAATTTCATTTTTTCAAAAATGACATCATAAATTTTAACTTTAAGCAAGACTTTCTCCGTAATTGTTGGTCGATTTTCGCCGGGATTTCGATATGTTGTAGCTGAGACAATTCTCTACAAATGCAGTGACCCCGGTTTTTCATTTTGACAACGGCATCATTATCTAATTGTACGATGAACGATGACATGTCACTTTCTCACGTTTTACGTGCATTGTCTATGAGATATGACTTTTTCTGATATCTTGATCCTACCTTCTCGTCTCTTTTGAGCAACAGCTCCGTTATTTCTGGTCGGTTTTCACCCAGCTTCGAGTATGTTCGAGTCCTGGCCGAGGAGGGTCGATTTTTTTTCCCCCTTTTGCATCTATTATTTCACCATCCCCTAAGACTAATAATACATGTTCATTGACATATATGTCACTAACTGCCGCATTTTGGCTGTTATATCTAATGTAATGCAGTGTACATTTTACACAATGTACAGCGTATATTGCATAGTTTGCGAGGAACGTGTATTGAAGCTAGTGACGGATACAGAAAACATGTCATATATCTTAACTATAAGCAAGACTATCTCCGTAATAGTTCTTCGATTTTCGCCGGGATTTGGATATGTTGGAGCTGATCTGATGCAGTTGTTAACAACTGCATTTACCATAGTTTTTCATTTTGACAACTTCATTATCTAATTGTACCATGTCATGTCATTTTTTTTTTTCATGTTTTCCGTGTATCCTCTACGCTTTCATAGGCTCTCTAGAATATGAAGACAATCCCAACAAACATTTCATCGATATCATTTTTTCCATTTTTCACATTCTTGACTTTCTTTCTTCGTTTCAGTATTTGGCCCCCATACTTTGATCATGTAGATAACGGCCAAGATCATTCAAAGTGACCGACAGACCACCTAATCCGTCCCCATGACGAATTAAAGTCTAGTTATATTTATTTTTATCAGTTATTATCATCCAAGGGATTCCCAATTTACAAGCTCTGCTTTCAGTGGACATCTCCATTTCCACAGAATATATATCAAGTTCCATACGTAATAATTCCATTTCTCTCAAATTTGATATAAAACGTAAGAGATTTCGGGGGAGCGGGAAACTCCCCCCCCCCCCCCCCCCCCTCTCCTCCCTGCACCCACCGGCCCCTGGATAAAGTGCAGTATTGCGTCCAAATAATTAAAAAGCAGCCAGGGCGTCGAACTAACTTTTCGCCTAAAAGAAGGTGCTACGAGCCGACATCTTTCACTCAAATTTGCTATAAAACGTCATAGCTTTCGTGTTTCGCGCGAGAGGGAGAAACTTCCCCCTCCCTGCACCCACCCCCTGGGGAACGCGCTTCGCATGCTCATCACCAATTTTGCGTGCTCACAACCGCCACCCCTAAAATGAAATCCTGGCTACCTATACGCGGTTGGATCCTTCACGTCTGCCCCCCCCCCCCCCGCCCCCGCATTTTGAAAAATCCTGGCTACGCCTGTGCCCCCTCAATGACTGGAGTCACGTTTCGCCACTCGGTGGGGATTCAAAACCTCTATGCAGAAATCTGCTGATTATGCATATTTATTCAAAAAAATGCTTCTCCTTCATTATTTATAGAGGATTTTTTTTTCTTTTTCTTGTGGAGCTAAGTGAGATTCATTGAACTTCTACACTGAATTTTGCCGCAAGTATTGATTACGGTATGATAATTTATGCAAATTCATTCAAAAATTTCCTTTAAATGCCTCTTGTTCTATTTTCCAACGAATTTAGTAGAGAAATGAATGAGCCCCTCATTACTGATATTCCGGTATCCTAATAAATATCATGTAAAATTGTACAAGTATATGTATATGTATTGTTGACATGATTAAGGAATAGGGAAATTAACCCCCCCCCCCCCAAAAAAAAAAAAAAACAACAAACAAACAAACAAACAAACAAACAAAAACAGAAATTGAAAAGTTGATATTCGGGCAAAAGGAGTCCCTTTTGGCAATGGGATGCAGCCCCCCCCCCCCCCCCCACCCTCGAGGATTTTCAAAGTTCCGATATTCGGGCAATTACCACTTCATATTCGGCCAGCGAGGTGCCAGAATATCCACATATTTGGACAGAGAGGTTCCCAGATAATTATGTAACATCTGTATGTAACTTCTGTACATTTTCACTATAAAAATTTTTTTTAAAGAATTTTTAAAAATTTAGAAATTGAAAAGTTAATATTCGGGCAAAAGGCGTCAGCCCCCTCCTTGCGAAAAATGGGCCCGTATGATCAAGATATCTACATGTGCGATTTTCTTTTATTATTATTTGTGTATGTGGGGGAGGGGGGATTAGGGTACAGCATTTCTGTCGGCAAATTTGGTGTCACACCCTAAAAATTTGTCGTCATATTTGGGTGTCACCCCCCCCCCCCCTCTTAATTCAAAATGATTTGTCCTCCGTCATGTCCTGAATCTGATTAAAATTCGCGCGGAAAACTACTGCATACAAAGTACAGTACAGTCAGTGCATGCTGTACAGTACTGCATATCGTGTGTCAATAAGCTCGCGCTCCCACGTCAAACGATTTTTTGTGTGCAAAAAAAATAAAAATCAAAAATCAAAAAATAACAAGTTTCAAGCAAAAATGTTATCGATATGTCTTTCTATTTTCATTCCTTGGTTTTCATAAGTACTCCGCAACGCTAGGATTTTTTTTGTGCCATAATTTACTTAAAAAGATCAAACTGTACCTTTAAATAAGGGTCTATTTGAACTTTTTTTCCTATTAATTATTACATTTGCCCTGATTGTTTTTATTATTATCCTCTAATTATGTATGGTGTGATTGTATGAGACTATCAAACGATACTTTCAAAGGGAACGATATTCGCCAAATGAAACAAAATCCGCCAGCCCTTTCGCCGAGCAGAGTACCAAATCCGCCGACGGATTTTGTGACGGTACACAGTCTGCCGCGTAACACGATCCGCCGTCGCACCGGCCGGGCTCAATGTTCGTCAGTGTTCCGTCCAAGTCGACATTCGGACAAATTATCCAAAACATATTTTGGCGAGGGCATCGCACCCTACTTCAAGGGATTGCGTTTGTGCTTATTAACTGCGCCTGGACCTGTTCTGTGCATTTGAATGCCTGAATGTCCTCGAATGGCGAAATACAAGTAACGCATTGTGTGCAACAAGCATAAGTGATGCGCTAGTTGTATCAACGAACTGGAATGAAAACATGACAAACGCATTTTAATCAAATATTCGATTTTCGTCGCTTTGAATTGATGTTGGAAACAAAGTGTGCGCCCAGGGCTCCATTGTCTGATGAGAGTGCAAGTGAAAGAAATTGATCCCCCCCCCAAAAAAAAAAACCCCAAAAAACAACAAACAAACAAACAAACAAACAAACAACAACAATTAAAAAAAAACGAAAAACAACTGTGTACTTGTCAGTCAGACCCAACTTCGGAAAACCGAGCACAGGTATATACTCCGAAAACGGCGTATGAATATAGAGCCCACATCGCCAGTGCGAGGCAGTGTGTAAAAAATGCATGGGGAACATCTTGCAAAGTCAACCTGCCAACGATATATATATATATACTAGCTGAAGCAGCCCGTGGACATATCATCCACAGGCGCTAGCTGTGTTTATGATTAATCACAGTACCGTATATTTGTCACAATAATCAAGTGAATAAAGAAAAAAGTCGGGTAATGTGTTATTTTTTTTACCAAGAAGTATTTACAACATGTGAGTATGTGTTATTTATCCAAATCTTGCATGAGTTCTGAAGAAAATACATTTCCATCTTGATGAAGACTAAATGACGATTGTTTTACTTTATGAATGACTGAATAATGATATTCATTTGTGTTACGTCGGCCCTGTGGCCGGTGGATGACACACGATCTCATTTACACCTGGGCGGGATTCTCGCACACAGAGCATGGATATAATTATGTTCGAATAGTATATCCATGAATAGAGCTAGAGTGAGCGATTTGATCTTGCCATGTTTCTGTGGTTTAATACTCAGAGAAATTAAGGCCATAAAAACATAACATGCATAATTAGCGGTACATCCCTTGTAAAGGACGCAAAAATTAGGGGGAAAATGAATTTATTGTCATTTTCTTTTCAGGGGGATTATGGCCCCCTTATAAGTCTTGGGAGGACCGACGGATTGACCTTTCCCTACCATACCCCCTCCCCCACCCCATTGGACTCCCGTCACCCCCAGCGCGAGGGCTAGTATCCTATACGTATTCATATCATAGTGGAAATATTTTTGATGGAAATTTTGGTGGGGGGGGGGGGGCTTCTTCTTTACACCGTGGCAACCGATATTCCTAAGTGATATAAAGAGTCCTAAAATATGAAGTGGCCGAAATCCCCCCCCCCTTTTTTTTTTTTTTTTTTTTACATCTTACAGTTACATGTTCCTCCCGGCTTCACCCTGTCTCATTGAACATCAACCCCACAAAAAAAAAAAACAACAACAACAAACAAACAAAACAATTGTATCACAGAAAGAATTAAGTTCAACTAAGAAACAGCCCCCCCCCCCCAACAAAAAAAACACACCAACAAACAAACAAACAAACAAAACCTTGAAAGTTCAATGTATAAAGTAATGAAATGCTTACAAAAATCAAATTTCCAAAGGAGCCGAATTTTCACAATTAAAAGGCAGAAAAGGTTACGGGCACCTGAATCGATCCGAATCGATCGCGACGACCGCCCCCCCCCCCCCCCGATGTTTCATTGAGGCCTGTACATCATCCGCGTAATACATCTAACAGTTACATGTTCCTCCCGGCTTCTCATCGAACATCAACCCCCACAAAAAAAAAAAAAAAACAAAAAAAAAAATTGTATCACAGGAAGAATTAAGTTCAACTAAGAAACAGCCCCCCCAAAAAAAAAAACACCAACAAACTAACAAACAAAAAAACCTGTTGAAAGTTCAATTTATAAAGTAATGGAATGCTTACATAAATCAAACTTCCAAAGGAGCCGCATTTTCACAAATAAAAGGCAGAAAAGTTTACGAGCACCAGAATCGATCCGAATCGATCGCGACGACCGCCCCCCTCCCCCCCCCCCCCCCAGATGTCTCATTGAGACCTGTACATCATCCGCGTAAATCACTTGCTGAATTAAAAAGCAGATTGCAGTAGGAGCAGATTTTGATACTCTAAACAGGGAAACCCGTCAATCTCTGATTTTTATACCATTATTAACGGCGATTTTATATCTTTTAAGGTATTTTACATCCTATTTGAGCATTACATCATCATCATCATAGACCTCTTTTTAGCCAAAAAGGAGCCGTAAAAGAAATTTAACATACTTTGGAACACACTACCGAACTCCCCCCCCCCCCCTTCCGCGGATCTATCATCTCTGAATTTGCTATACCCTTTTTCTTGATCTTTGCTTCTTTTTTTTTGGTATAAACGCGTAATCCGGGTTATGCGCTTATTGTTGAAAAGGTACCCTTTTTATCCGTTTTCATGTACGTGTACCGGCTTCAATGACACATGTCCCCACCCCCCCCCCCCACCCACCACCCCATCCCCCCCCCCCCCCCCCCGCCGTGAAACCATAGAGTTACACACGCACTAAACTGTTATGTAACCATGAAGCTACAAATAGTACATGGAGCAGTACATGTACATGTGCGAACAAATAACACGTGTGCTGTATACACTGAAGCCAATATACATGCACATGCGGATATGGCCATGGAGAATACGTCACGTTGTTCTTTGGCAATACACCAATGAAGTTTCTCCCTTTCACAGGTAATTGGTATGGGTTGGGAGCATAACAGAAGGTACTTTTTCCGTGCTACGACAGTGAGCTGTTCCATCGACAGAAATATTACTCCCTCCGGAAATTCAATGTTTAAAAATGAATTTATGAAATATGGACGGCACTTCAACACTTAAAAAGTGCCTCCCAACCATCTGGGGACTATTCCCCGCCCGTGGGTACCCAAAGGTGGGGATCTAAAGAGCCAGGGGAGACGCCTATTCGAATTCAAAAAAAGGCCCCAAATCCTTAGCGTATTATATATAAAGACTAGCGGGACCCGTGGAAATCCACGGGTTCACTTTTTACATTGTACTCTCAACATTTTCACAATCGATGTGTACATTCTTGTGAGTTTATTATTTTTTTGTTAATGAAATTATCACGCATACGTGCTCATGATCACAATTACTTAGTCAAACATACCCACATACTCAGTTAAAAATATTGTATAATGTTATGTAATGTACAGAATATATTTTAATTATATGTTAGATATCATTATGACATCAAGGGAGAGGGAGAGAGAGGGAGAGAGAGTGGTGGTAGACAAATAGGAAGAGAGAGAAATGGATGTAGAGAATATAAACATAACAGAAAGAGAGAGAGAGAGAGTGGAATAGAGATAAAAGACTTTCTGTTGATGTTAGTGTTTCCATTTAGCTTATTGTTTTATTACATGAGAACTTAAATATAGTTGTAAAATTAATTAGCAAGTTAAAGGGAAATCCGACCCTAATAGCAAGTTGCTTTGAAAGAAAGAGGAAAAATCATAGAAGCAGATTGGTGAAAGTTTGAACGAAATCGGACAAGCAATAAGAAAGTTATGAATTTTTGAAAGTTGTAATCACTATACATATGGAAATTTCAAATTGGCCGAATAGGTAATGTCACTGTGATGTAGCTGTGGACAACTTTCCCATTCGCTCCAACACACAAAATGACTAAAATGTCATTTTTTTCAAAATGTATTACTCAGTAGGATCTTTTTCTTTCATGAGGACCTATAACAATATGCTATATCCAATATATTTTGAGTACTGCCCCGAGGGTAAAAGCGCCTCGAAGAAAACCGCAAATTAATGATATTTTTGTGTACGACAAATGGGAGAGTTGTCCACAAAAATGTCACAATCGACTCACCAAATTGCCAATTTGAGATTCGCATAGATGTAGTGATCTCATTTTTCAAACATCCATAACTTTCTTAGTCCTTGTCCGATTTCTTTCAAACTTTTACCATCCTGTTTTTCTTATTTTTCTGCTTTCACACAAATCATCTTGTTACTAAGGTTGGATTGCCCTTTAATGGCCTAGTTATGTGTATGGAATATTGTTGTCATCGTAGAGGTCGCTCATTACTTAGTCTATAGCAAGAAATACAATTTTAGTTAGAAATTGGTAGTTATATATTTTCTATACATATATACATCTATACACATATTATAATTCTCAAATTCAATGAGACACTTACATGTATGAGCAATACATGCGTTCAATCACATTCTACAATACACATTAAAAGTATTTAAAAAATAGAAGTATGAATTTCCGAATATTGGGCCCCCTCCTATCACAAAATCATTAATCCGGCGCTGGCCCCCTCCCTCACAAAATACTGGATCCGCCGTTTGACATGGTGGATAGTGAAGGCAGGCCCTATCATGCCCCTGCCCTCACTCTACTCCAGCCAGTAGCATAGAAAGGTCCCAAATACAATGAAAATAAAAATGATTGATGCATTCACATAATCCCGCGTCACCCATCCCATCCTTCACCCCTGCTAGTGCTATCTATACTGTGAGTTTATTTTTCTACAATGAAAAAAAAAAAATGATGCATTCACATATCCCCACCCCCCTGCCTGCTATATCTATACGCCCATGACTTCAATGGAATAACGCTCCTAGCATAATGTTTGCCCCTCAAACTCTTTTTTAAAGAAACAAAATAGATGTAGAATATACTCAAATAAGATGAATTAACCATCGAATAAAAAATGAATACAGGTGTATTCGGCCTAACCTGTTTCCAATCTTGAAATAAGAAACCCAGTGAGGCATTTACTGCAGTGCGGGCTTTAAAATTCAAGTAATGTATAGAATCTACTCTGACACATGCGCGTACCAAGGGGGGTGTTTTGGGAGTTTTAGGTGTTCAAACAGCCCCCGTTTGGTGTTATTTGAAGATAAAACACCCCCTTCAGAATTCCTGATAACCTTTTTTTTTTGCTTGTCAGATAATTTTTGAATAAAAGACTCCCCCCCCCCAAAAAAAAAAAAAAAATACTGTTTTTTTTTTGTTGCTTTTTTTATTTTGCTTGCCAGGGAATTTTTGAGTAAAAAGACCCCCCTTTAAAAAATCCTGGGTACGCCGCTGGTCTGACATACGGTAGGATAAATTCATCGTCAAATGTTAACTGTAGTTAAAAGAAAAAGGCAAGTATACTATTTTCAATCTTGAAATAAGCAGCGCTCAGTAAGGTATCTACTGCTAGACATTTCGCTGGGAGATCAACCTGCCAAGTCGTACTACAGCTCAGCCTAAGACGGTGGGCAGTGCCGTGACAGATTACCATACCAGCGTTGTAATGAAGAATGTAATCAGTTTTCAACTAAATACAGATCGAATAGGGAAAAACAGAGCCCACAAATACTATACTCAAACATTTTTTGTTCTCGACAACCTCACTCACGTCCAAAGTTAACCTTAAAATCTTGAAATAAACAGCTTTCACTGCAGGTTTCTTCCCCCGGAGTTCATGCAGCAAAGGCTGCAGGGCTGGTACCGCTAGCTCAGAGCAGAGTGCAACGACGCCGAGACAGAGTCCGGCTAAAAAGAGAAGAATTTCATCAGTTAATTATACAGAGAACAAAGGGATAAACAAAGTCGGCATTCTCGTGAAATAAGCCACCCCGCATTCACTTTATACATGCAGTTTATTGCGTGTAAATGTCTATGAGGGTTCACATCCTCCATTGACTTTACATGGCAGTGTGTGTGTACACACTCGATGACCGGTGGCTTATTTCACGAGATGGCCACAGTGGCAAACATTATTTAGTTCAAAATAATATAACTCACGTCCGAAATCATCTTTAGAATTAATGTATGAGTTCGCTCTGGAATTCCCGGTCAACTCCTGTTGAGTGATGTGCATTCAGTGTATTGTTGTATCGCATGCCCGCCTAGTATGGTTGTATGGATATGCAATCGCGTCGCATGCATTGAGCTTGCATTTAGATTGCACCGCAGTCTGGTGGGTGCTGCTCCTACATGGTATACTTGATCACAAAGCGGACTATGATACAAATCGTACGTACATACCCATGGCATAATTATTTTCTTACGTGGGTTCCCCCGGTGAGAGATACAGAGTCTGCACTACGTACCGTTCGCCGGACGCACGCGCAGTCGTCGTCTGATTTGGTCGGCGGCGAGGCAAAGCACGCGGGCCAATGGGGTTTGGTCGTTCAGGAGATCGCTCACCTGCTGCCAACGCGACGTCGTCGTGCAACGCGAAGGGGGCGACAACCATGCTGACGGCCAGGCCGACCAGTCAGTACGGAAGGCGGCTCGCGGCGGGCAGCGGGAAAAAATTCTATAGGGTCCAACGGACCCCCTCCTGCAGCGCGTGCAAAGTCAATCGGGGCGGGCGCGCGACCCCCTGCGTGGCCTTAGCGAATTAATTATATTGATATATATTTAAAAATAATGCTGCTTCTCAATGACCTTCAAAACCCTTGAATGATTTGTCATATGAATGACTTTCATTGACAAACATTTGAAATGAATATATCCAGAGCATTATTTATAAATATGTTATCAACAGCAGGTCAACATTGCAGGATTTTCCTCATGCCTTTTGTACACACTGTCTCGCACTGATCGGTGAGGGCTCTGTTTCATTTTGCTCTTTTCGTCGTTTTCGGAGTATATACCTATGCTCGGTTTTCCGAAGTTGGGTCTGACTGCTTGTAGTAGTAACTTAAAGGATCGTATTAACCTGTTGACTACTGAATTCTGTTATTCAAATAAATTTAATACAGGAGCCAGCCGGTACCCGTAGGTATGATGCTATTTATACTAATATAATTATTCTGGCCACTGATAAATCTATTGCCTAAGAACCTCATAATGAAAGGCCAAGTGTAGGGCATGGTTATAACTGGTCTTCAAACACAGACTCTATTTTGAAAATTAGATACTATTCCATAAAGCCTTGAGCCGACCCTAATCGGCTTGCTGGCTGTGTGCCTTCAGGAGCTCTACGGTACTGGGCCTATGGAATAAGGAGTGCAGTAGACCATGTATTTTCGCATTTCAGATACAGTGTTATACGTTGTCGAAAGAAGTGGGTTTGCACCTTCAAAACTTTTAGACTAGGGGACACCACCCCCTCCCCCTCTTCTCCATGGTTTCACCACTGGGGATGTTTCATAAAGCTGTTTGTAAAGTTACGCATGACTTTACAAACGACTTGAATATGAAGTGCAAGATAGGATGCCCAAAGTTTTTCCTGATGTTTTAACAAAGTGTGACTGTATTCCAATAACCTCAATGAAATTATGGCAAAAATATAGTTTGCATTAAAATTGTTTGTTATAATAAGAATGTTAATCTACTTCTGCACAGTCTAACTCTAGTTGATGCAGTTAAAAATGATTGACCATCCCATTCGGCTTGTCATATCTAAGTCATTCATAAAATCATGCGTAACTTTACGAACAGCTTTATGAAACACCCCCCTGGTCAATCATACTTTTAAATATTTGTATTCAAATATTTAAAAGTTTTGCTCCAAGGGCAGGGTCGCGGGATGTTTTGTAAAGGAGGACAGGACACTACTCTGTGAGGGTCGTGATGGGGAGGGGGGGGGGAACAATTCCTTATTTCCTTTTAAAGGGGCGCTCCACATAGACTTCATATCTATGTAGGACTATTATCACGTCACATGTAGAAAACTTTTGCCTCGATTCACGCCAGAAAAATCAGAAGCGTATACACACAACATGCGCCTGTGTCAGAGTGCTGACCCTTCAGTGAACTCATGCGCGATTCCTATACCCTGTGTGTGCTGTATTTATCGAACATTTTGATTGGATAGTACAAATACAAAAAAATACAAATATAAATTTATAAAGCGCAGAAACTATGTAAATATATTCTACTGCGCTGCAAGAGCTCCTGATATGCTTAAAGCTATACTACCACATGCATAAACAATTAAATGAAAAGATGTGCTTTTAGTTTTAATTTGAACATATTTGACGATAGTGAATTCCTAATGTGCAGTGGTAAGTCATTCCACAGTTTGGGGGCCGCACATGCAAATGCTCCATCTCCTAGAGATACCTTTGTTTTATGTGATGGAGTTTGCAAAAGTAACGTTTCTTGGGAACTGTGCAGGTTGTGGGTATGTTCGTGATATTTGAGTTTTGATAGTTCTACGATATGAATAGGGGCCTCACCAAGTAGTACTTTATGCACGATCATCAGGATTCAAACGATATTCTTTGGCGTGTAAGTAGTAAGTAGTACTTCTTTAGTAATTCTTTATCCAAAGAGTGCGTCGGAACTAAGTGACCAATGAAAACAAGTCTTACATCAGAAAAAATTGCAAGATTTCAGCTTTCAGAAAGCTTTCTCTGCCATATCCAAACACAAAAAGTCTAGACTCTAATATTGCTAAATGAAAACATGAAAATGTACACTGTAAACAATGTTGAGGTTTTTCACGGGAAATTTCCTGGCAGTCAGGATGACGGGAATACCCGTTTTCCCACAGTACATGTAAATAACAGATTTCCGTGTTTTTTGTTTTGTTATGATTTGTTTTGTTTTGTTCTTGTTGTTGTTGTTGTTTTTTTGTGTGTGTCTGGGTGGGAGTTGTCTGTCACCAGAGTTAGTCAGCATTGCATAAGAAACTGACACTGACCTGTAGGCTATCGTTATTATCACTGGAATTCAAGCAGATCCCCCCCCCCCCCATGTAATCAAACAAAGTCAATAATTGTAGAAATCATTTTCACACAAAGCCACCAAAGTTGATTTTACTCCTGTTTGATACGCACTAAATCCCAACAAACCACATTATTTCCTTCATTTGTTTTTGTTCTCTTAGGTGTTAGTTTGTTGGGGTTCCCCCCCCCCCCCTATCAAATAGCTTTCCTCGAAACGAATAGTTTTTGGACTCACTGGAAGCCCGGTTTTTGGCTGTTCCAATTTGAATCAAAATTCAAAACTAGGACATGTAGGAGGAGGTGCAGTTGTTGAAAAATAGGAACACATTTCTAGGATTCTTTGAGGATGAGTCATATCATACACTAATATTAATGATATTATGTTCTAGTATATATAGGGCATATCACACTATGATAAAACGTCTCTGCATAGGACTTTGGATAATTATTATCCTGGCCTTAGCTTAAGAAACGGTAGCGCTCAATGCATTCAAGAACTAAATTTTACCAGATACCCACTTATTACACCTGAGGTGAGTGTAGCAAATGTCGATTAATGTCTTGCCTAAGGATATTAGTGCTGCGGTAGGGATTCGAACACCGTACACTGTGGTTAATTGTCCCAAGACATAACCACTTGACTACAGAATAAAAATGACATAATATATTGAACCTCTTTTTAAAGTTTTATTTTAGGAGAGTTATTTGCGATGTTGGCTTTTTTTTTTAAACAGAACCAGGTTTTGCCTTATTCCAGACAACTGAAAAGGGAAAGAGAATTAAGAATTTTAAAGAAAAAAAAATCATTGACAAGAAATCAATTATTTGTGATATCTCCCTACTTGATAGTTTGTAATTTCAGTAGAGTCATGGTAGTTGGGCTATATAACTTGTTATCCTATTATAATTACATTACAATCTTATCATTACTAATATATACATACATACAGTGGCGGATCCAGGATTTCTTGAGGGAGGGGGCTCAATATTCACAAAAAATTTTGACAAGCTAGAAAAAAAAAAGTTCAACATTTTTGGGGGCCCTTTTAACTCAAAAAATCTTTGACAAGCAAAAAAGAAAGGTCCTCAGCATTTTTGCGGCCCCTTTTGTCCCAGGGGAGGGGGCCCGGGCCCCCGCCCCCCCCCCCCCCCGGATCCGCCACTGCATACATACATACTTATAGTCATATTTCCAAAAACGTATTGTTGCGTATTAGCTTAGGGCAATTACAAGCGTTACGGGATGGCATTCAAAAAATATTTTCAAATTTGAAAGAAGAATGTTATGAACATCAGAATGAATATTTTCAAATTTCGACAGTGCAATATACATGAATATGAAATATTTTTACAACTGTTGAGTTTCATGTCAACCACTTATAAAATTTAAGAAATATTAACTTATTATATTGATTCGTTACAGAATGACATGATTTTTCAACCAGAATAAACATTGCAAAAACTCTGTGAACTTTGATTATGCGTCCGCTTTTCAAGATTGCTGTGGCATTCTGTACTATCTTAGCTTTGATATGACACCATATTAATGGAAATCTGTTTGAAATAAACTAAAAATATATGATGCAAAATATGAAATGAAGCAGCGTTACGGAGTGGCCTCTGGTAAATGGTGTATGAAATTCATATTACGTAAATAAGTAGTAAAAACACAGATTGAGCAAAAATGTTGATAATTTTTAATGACCTAAGATATCTGTGTTAAAGTAGCTTCATTAATGTTTATTAATCTACTAAATTTAAGCAAATTTTATTCACAAATTCATATTTTTTTTTAATAACTAGCTTTTTTTAATTCTAAAGAGTAATCATTTGAGTAAAATGCCTTTGGTAAGTTTAAAAGACACTCAGATAAATTTTCATTACATTCCATTTCATATATTGCATGTATTTCATTGTTTTATCGAT
>CM046833.1:19529898-19564898 GCA_025618425.1 Heliocidaris tuberculata
TCTTCTTCTTTTTTTCAAATGTTATATAGTAAGCAAATAATAACCATTGGTGAAGGTGATGGGAGAAACTATCACTTCCGACATGTCCGAGGCGATCTGGATGTAGCTATCTTTCTGAAGCGAAGCTGAAGAAAGATAGCGTATACATTCAAATCGCCGAGGAAGTGATAGTACGTCTCATTGCCTGAAAACAAAATGTGATTATTTGCTTTATATTCCACATCTGAGACATTTGACAGGTACGAGGAAGACATCTATTGTCTACTTCTCGAAACTAAGACATTTAGGCCCTAATTCATAAAAGAAGTTTGAACCATTACATAAACCCCCTCATTGTGCGCACATGCTTTATTTAAGCGCACGAATGAGCAATGTGCGCTTATAAAAGCTTCAGTACGCTAATGGAGCTTTTCGTAAAGGTCATTCCGACTATTAGTAAACTTATATATATATATATATATATATATATTGCAATTCTAATATCTTTCATATTACTATTTTCAATTTCAGGTAAAAAAATCACCCACAATGTCTTCAAAGGTTTGTGTGTATTTCTTTCTTGTGTTGGGGATCTGTGCTACTCTCGCAAGCGGAGCGGGTAAGATAATATATGTACACTT
This sequence comes from Heliocidaris tuberculata, assembly GCA_025618425.1. Classification (NCBI taxonomy): domain Eukaryota; kingdom Metazoa; phylum Echinodermata; class Echinoidea; order Camarodonta; family Echinometridae; genus Heliocidaris; species Heliocidaris tuberculata. Next base: position 19,530,519 of record CM046833.1, read on the forward strand.
TTAAATGGAGGATGATTGTGGAGAATTCATTTAGAACTGTAAATTTTTACAGCCTTTTTACAGCCTTACAAACAATGATTTGCCTTTAATAACGTCAATGTCTACATCGTGGATTTTTAGAACGCATGATTTACGCTCTGAGCAGTGATATAAGTTCAACACCATATAAAGTCTTTCTGGTGGAGGAATGTGTCACGTAACATACCTACTTGACACGGTAGAGCAAGAGTTAAAAGCTACACCGACTGCAGTTCCAGTGTTCAGAAGCATCATAGCCGAGTGGTTTGATCACTTGACTGGAGATGCGAAGGTCGGGGTTCTAGACGCGGTAAGGGGCTAATGCCGCTTTATAAGACATTAATCTACATTTACCGTCCCGTACCCAGGAGTTCTGAATATTACGTAATACTCCAGTCACACCAATGAGACCAACACCTGGGCGCTGTTTCCTAAACTTGTTATCAATAACAAGTTACAATAATTGTTATAAGCTACTGAAATCCTTGCATCTGATTGGCTGAGAGCAAATTTGTCTGTAAAAATCACCGACAAGGCATTTGATGAACCCCCCCCCCCCCCCCCAGACCGACAACAGACCGAATGACAACATTGAGTTACCCCCGAATGGCCAAGAGTCGGTCGTTGTGGAGTCGGCTGGGGGCCCGTTACGTAAAACTTGCGTTTGAACGCAACTCAGGAAAATCAAACGCAACTTTATTTTCAGCCAATCAGAAGTGCGCAATAAAGGACTTGCGTTCGAATTTTAGGAGTTGCGATTGAACGCATGTTTTATGCAACGGGTCCTTGGAATCGATTTTGCTGTGTGACTGAGGGGTAGGGGTAAAGATGAATCACACATAACCGAAATAAAAAGCGCTTAGCGTAATATTAGTGGGTATATTGATTGCTATATAAACCCGGATTATATTTGATATCTTTAACCTCACCCTCACCAAAATTACAAAGAAAAATAATAAGTAGGCCTGTTATGGGACGCAGAACTATTTGGACTTAAAGACGACCAGTCACCAATGAATACTTCCGTCTAAATGTTTTAGGGATTCAAGTCCGTATACTATATCAAAATTATTAGCTGCAAGTATTATTTCAGTCTGTAAAGAGAAAAGTCCAAGTACTCTCCACGTGAATGTAAAAGCCACTTGTGAGTAGACTATATGCATTATGTGCACGCAACACAGGTTCGACTATACATGTAGAGATACATACACACTGTATTTATCTCTATGGGTCCGACTTACTCAACTTGGCTTCCGTTCCGTGTGCATTTTTTTTTTCTTCTTCTTCTTTTTTTGTGGGGGGTGGGAGGGGAGTTGGGTCTTTTTTTTTTTTAATGACGTCCTTTATTTCTTAAGTAGGGGCGAATAAAAGGGGGCACGGGGATCCGGAATTCCTCTTCCTAGCTGTTTCTTTGAAAGTTCAGACAAACATCTGTTGGAGGTTTCACCATTTAGAACATGCATGAACTTTCTGAATTGTGTTATTCTAAAATAATATGGGGCAAAGCTTATCATTCCATTTTAACTACAAAATAGGATTTTTTTATTTTTTTTTTTGGAATTGAATTAATAAGAATCTTGTAGCAGACTTCTTTCCACGTACGCAGTGAGCTACGGCAAACTACATTTGGATTTTTCTATTTCTCACTCCACCCCTCCCCCTCATTCAACCACTGTTTATTTCTCTCTCTCTCTCTCTCTCTCTCTCTCCTCTCGCACTCACCCACTCTCTCCCTTTCTCTCTCTCTCCACTCCCTCCCCCTTCTCTTTATCATGTAAACTTATCTCATTTTTTCCTCCTTTATCGTTTCTTTCTCCCATCTCATCCGGCACTCTTTCATTCCCCCTCTCTCTCTCTCTCTCTCTCTCTTTCACTCCATCTCTCTCTCTCTTTCTCTCTCTTCCGAATGCCCTCTCTATCTCTCTCTTTCTGTCTCTGTCTCTTATTCTCTCCAAATCTCACACCCCCTCCTTCTCTCTTTCTTGCTGTTTCATCCGATTTTCTTCTTACACAAGGAGTGGTCACGACGGTGTTACTCTGTGACGGCGAACTTAGTCTCATCAATGGCAACGGCCTTGTGATCCACGTTCAATCTGCGTTATACGGGCGTCAAGATCCGAACCTCTGCACAAGCCACGGCTTGACGCCTATCCAGACGTGTTCGTCAGACGATGCAGTTAATGTGATATACAACCTCTGTGATTTAAACAGCGCTTGTATACTGTCTGCATCGAACGATATTTTCGGAAACCCTTGCAATGAAACCGACGAGTATCTCACTATGACATATGTTCTGCTGCCCCCTGAAGAACGTAAGTAAACTCTGCCTCTGCCCTCTTTCTTTTCTCTGTCGCACACGAGACGTCATCTGCCTGACGGGGGACTGCGTCAGCCACTCGTGCATTCGTACAAAGTGTCCAAAGTTGGCATCGAGCAAAAATATAATGATAATACATATACAGGGTGGCCAAAGAAAGAACTCAACATCAGAGATCTGCAATTTCAGCAACATCACTGTCACAATATCATTGGTTTTTCTTGTATTGGGAATCAAATTCTTTTCCAATTGAAACGACACCAAGATCATCAGTTTGGGGTAAGGCATTTTGATCCTAGGGCTATATCTGTGAGGCAATCTCATTTTTTTCAAAATTTTCTACTTTTGCAACCGTATCATGCTTGACGCAGCGAGAAAAATTGCGAATGACGGCTTCCAATACAAGCACTGTTTCATTCATTTTGTCTTAGTTTGTAAAGCGAGAGCGTCATGAGTTTTTCAACAAAGCTTACTTTATATATGCGAAGCCATTATACGCAAATTTCTGGCTGCTTCAGGCATGACTACGGTTGCAAAAGTAGTAATTTTTGAACATGACATTGCCTCACAAAAACAGCCGTAGATTCAAAAACCCTTACCCCAGATTCATAATCTTGGTGTCATTTAACTCGGAAAAGAATTTTCAAAGCAATAAAACAAAAACGAATGATATTGTGTCGATTATGTCGTTGAAGCTGCAGATCTAAGGTGTTGCGTTCTTTCTGGGCCACCATGTATAGTTGTGAGAAGAACAGTGCAAGCACCGTTTTAGATTACTGGCGCATGCATGCACTGATTTCCCTGTACGACTGATTATGGTAGGTAATGACGCAATCACAATAACGCAGAAATATTACTTCTATTGTTTTTTTTTATTGTTATTATTATTTTGTTTTTGTTTTGTTTTGTTTTGTTTGTTTTTTTCTTTTCTTGCCTGGTGTATTTTCTCTAACTTTCTAAGGTCAGGTTCTCTAGTAAAATAGTACGAACGGGTGGGAACAAGAGAGTCATGTAGACACTAGCGTACCCAAGGGGGCAGGGGGCAGAGTCCCCCCCCCCCCCCTCCTGAAAATTCTTGACAGAAAAAAGATTTTTTTTTTTACCCTTTTTTTTTCTTGTCAGAGAATTCTGGACCCCATAAAATGTGATACCCCCTTTGGAGAGTTTTGGAGGGCTGGTGAGAAGAAAAAAATACGGGTCTCCCTCCAAGCAGGTAATAATGTCTTAGTGCTATATGAGCGCTATATAAGATGGAATTATGAAGACACTGATTAGCTATGTTTATAAAAAGAAAACTGTACATAATTATTAAATCCAACAGTAAGCGGGACACAGGGCTCTTTAGAATAAACAATAATCTGATTTTTTTTTTAAACATCCTCAGCAACAACCATGCCTCCCACAACGGATCCACCAATAACCATGCCTCCCACTACGGATCTACTTACAACCATGCTTCCCACAGCGGATACAACAATAACCAGGCCTCCCACATCGGATCCACTAACATCCGTGCCTACCACTAAGGCTGGAACAATATGTAAAGTCTATATCCGTTTTATAATATCATTGCAATTTATTTAATTTTTTACTTATTTTGTTGTTGTTGTTGTTGTTGAAACGTTGCATTAACTGTTGACAGCTGTAGGTAAAACCATGCTGCACCATATCTACAAAAATTGATATTGTCAAAAGCCTAAATGTGAAATTGTACATTGTGATTCCTGATGATATCGCCCAGTGGTTTGATAGACAATGTAAATAACAGGGGTCCGAGAACGGACCCCTGCGGAACACCATATTCTAATGTATTTCTATCTGAGTTTTCATTCTTAACACAAACACTGAAATGTCGGCCATTCATAAATGAATGAATAGATATATCAAACAATTAAACAATTAAAATGGGGTCCAGACCCCTGCGATCGCTTTCTCCCCCTGGATCTCCCCTCTTAATGTTTAGGGAGAATGGCGTATTTGGAGGACAACTGATGTCCTGCAATAACGACACAGATGAACACGCGTGCCCTTCACCTATTACCACGATCTCCGTCAGTGTACAAGTTCCACGACAGTAAGAGCTTTATTGTGATTCAAGGACTACTCACTGAAATATATGACTAATTTTTAAAAAATCTATTTTTGTGGATTTGCATTTCCATATTATCAGTTTCACCTATTATTCTATGAAGAGAAATCGCAGTCTAAATACCAAAATTGCACTCTAAAACAAAGAAAAACGCATAGCAAGTCAACTAGTTGACTCACTTGAATGCCTACGCGCACTCAGTAGCACGGAACTTGAATCGAATTCAGCCTCCTTGCGGGCTAAGAATAATGCTCTTTAATTTTTATCCATTTATAAGTTTGGGATGTTATCTACATTACTTTTTGCTTATTAGGTGGTCTGTCATCTTTGACAGATCACCTCTTAATTTCGTCAGAATTTTCTTATTTTTCTCTTTATTTGTCGACATTTTTTGTGCAGTCCAAATCTCAGAATTGGCTGAGTCATTTTTTGTCAAATTTTCATCAATCATCAATCTTAATAAGATCTCGGTTCTCCAGTCATTTCCAAGTTCATCAGGTCATCATGACGTCATCAAGGCGCCATTTTGTAAAAATCGTGTCATCATCATATCTTCATAACGGAATGTCATTTTTCTTTCACATTTGGCATGATGAATATTCTAATCAGTCCAAATAATTCCATCTATTAAGACGCGCGCGTACGCTTACGTCCGCGCGTCAGTGCGCGCGCAAAATTTAAAAATGCTCAAAATCATCCAAGGATCAAACGAGAGTACGTTTCAGGTCATTTCAAGCATTTCAAAAATTTCCGTCCGTGCGCGTCCATGCGCGCGTTATGCCCGTGCGCAGCGCGTACAGAGTGTAAAAACGCCGTTTTTTCGCATGGTTTGTGTTCCTGACACTATTCTTGACAATTTCCAACCATTTACAGGCATTCTCGACATTCCATAAGGCCACACGCGCGCGCCAAACTTTAAAATCCGCGCGTGCGTCAATGGGCAAAATAGTGTAAAAAGTCGTAAAAACATGCCTCTACAAAAATAACTCTATCTCTTTAAATAGTCCGTTGACCCCCTAATTCTTTTTCATATTTGGGTAGAGGAGGAATCATAGATATAATTTCATGGGTAATTTGAGCCTCAATTATATTGCAAAGTCATCAAAATGGCGTCTAAACTCAAAATTTCATTTTTTCAAAAATGACGTCATCAAATTTATGCAAATTTGACTATAACTCCTTTAATATTGGTCATTTTTCGCCCAAATTTGGATATGATGTAGCTGAGACAATTCTCTACAAGATCAGTTGCTATAATTTTTCATTTTGACAAAGGCATCATGGCGTATTTTTGCGATTAAAGGAGGTATGTCAATTTTTCTCATTTTGCGTGTATTCTCTATGGGACATGACTTTTTCTCAAATCTTGATTCTACATTCCCGTCTTCTTTGAGCAGTATCTCTGTTATTTCTGCTCGATTTTCTCCCAAATTTGAGTATGTTATAGCTGAGACTATAAGCTTTTACAAATGTGCCCTCCAATTTTTGATCAGATGTCGGGATCATGCCTATTTTTTAACTACAAAATATGATTTCAGAAACCCGTTTTTCGTCTACGTGTTATGTCTATTGCAAAACTTTTGGTCTATTGGTAAAGTACTTGCCTCCCATGCCGCCGACCCAGGTTCGAATCCCGGTGGGTCCATTTTTTTTTTTTTTTTTTTTTTTTTGCCTTTCATTTTACTATCTTTTTCGACTATTATAACATATACCATCACAGACAATGTCATAAACTGCCTAATTTTGAGTGTTATGTCTATTGGAAAGTAGTGTGCAGTAGTTTGTGTACAGTCTGATTCCCAATCGTGTATTAAAGCTAAGGGGATAATCTCCCACATGTCCTGCAATATCAAATCGTCCAGATCGTTATCACGATTTCTCAAAATCGGCTCCGTCAATTTTCTTCATATTTTCGTCAGTCATCAGTCCTAATAAGGTCAAGTTCCCACATCTTTTTCAAGGTCATCAGGTTATTGTGACGTCATCCAGGCGCCATTTTGTGAAAATCAACTTATGGTTATATCTTCATAATGAAATGTCATTTCTCTTTCATATTTGGCATGGTTAAGGTCACTGTCATTTCAGTCAAGGTCAATTCGTTAAACGCGCGCGTACGCGTACGTCCGCGCGTCCGTGCGCGCAAAATTTAGAAATGATTCAAATCCTCCCAAATTCATTTTGTAGAAGTTTTATGCCATTTCAAGCACTTTTCAAAAAATCTCCCATAAAATTTTACCTGAAGGGGCGCTATGCGACTTCGATTATCGTTATTGTCATTATTGTGGCCATTCTGATCATCATTATCAATATATCATTATCGTCACTGTCATCACTTATATGGCCATGTTATCATCATTGTCGTCAACATTATCATGATTATTATCTTGCAGAAATATTATCACGTCTGACAAAGCAATTTGCCACAGGGACAGACCACCTAATTCGTCTTCAGTGACGAATTAAATTTCTAGTTTGTTTTGGTGTTATTCCCCTTTGAAAGATTCTTCAGATTCAGATTCAGATTCAGATTAATTTTATTGGTCCAATAGGAAATTCATTTTGTCGGCATTACATGAAGCACATATACAATTTTTAATATATATACAAATGGATAATACACAGTAGCAAATTTACAATAACATATAGTCATAGGAAACGCAGATATATCGTTATTAAAGGAATGATATCAGCATCATTATAAATAAACTTACAATATTGAAAAGATACATTTACGAAAGATTCGGATTAATTTGTAACATATGTAAAGGCAGTATAACTGAATTGTTGTTTTTGTCTTGATAAATTAAACGGTATATAAACAAAATTTAGAATAACACAGGATAACATAGGGTATTATTTATTTTCTTTTTGATAATGATACATTTGATTTAATGAATTATTATCATTATCAACATTATTATAATCATTATTACAATTAATTGCTAAATCGAGATTTCGGGGTATTGCAAGCTTTCTTTCGGGAAGAAAAACGAAAAATCGGCTCCGACTCGTAGGGAGTCAGACAAGTTGTGCGATTCAGTGTATATGATTTAAGCCCATTTGGCCTTTACTCTGACAAGAAGGCCTACAATGCACAAAAATTCGAATTTCAGTATTCACGTTACTGTTAAAAACCTCAGTTATATAGGAAGATTATAGCAGTTTAAAACTCCATATATAATGCAGTTTCAATTGCTTTGAAAATCGGATCACAGTTGGATCGTATAGTGTGGGCTTTACTCTATTTGAAAAATCAAAATGCAGGTTGTTTGTTGTGTGTTTTTAGTTAGTATTATGTGTGCAAACACATCTGTAAAACTGTAGGAACGTCATTTAGAATCAATTACAGGCATGTACATAATTTAAATGTATTTTGTGACCTGATCTAATTCAGTAAGAGGCATAAACCTCCCGACCCGTGTTTCAAATAAAGATCATTATTAAGCAATGCAAATAATGATGAGTAGGAACTACTTTAAACGTCAGTCATGAGAGTGGCTCAACAAGTGAGCATTAATCTAAATCTATGCCAGTCTTTTTTTTAATCATACTGAAAAATACACCCAATCAAAATAATCATAAATCTTTGTTTTCTGCAATACAGATTCTTGGTATTTATTTATTTATTCATTTTATTTTATTTAGCATTTATTTTTTATTGTATTTTTTTTTGGGGGGGGGGCTGAGTCTGCTTCCTTAACTGACTTTAGGGAAATGACAAAATAACCACAAATTTCATCTTAAGGCCTGTTCTCGTATTGGAACTTTGAATTTCTAAAGCACTCTAAATGAATATTCAGTTCAATATTGAATTGTGGTGTTGAAATCTATTGGATAAGTCACCGGACCGTTGATCACAAGATACGGCGTTCGAATCCCACCCAAACACTAACGTCCTTTGACAAGGCATTAATCTTCATTGGCGACTGTCGACCCGGGTAAAGTAAATAGGTACCGGTAGGAATTTATTCATTGAAGCTTCAGCGCCTTCATATAGACTTAGCCGGAGAAATAATCAAAAGCTCTTTGGAAGCGTTTGGAGACGTTGATAAATGTGTGATATACGCTATAAAAGAAGTAAGCATTATCATTATATTACTGCAAAACTGTGCTGGCTGTGTAGGCCCTATAATTATAGTAATTTATGTTAATAACCTTTCATTACAAATTTATTATTTCCAATTAGATTCTCAAACTATATGTCAGGGGGGCAGTGCTGTTGTGAAATGCAGCACTGGCCGGATCAATATTTGCAGCGCCATCTACGGGAGAACCGATTCAACCACATGTCCACACGACAACTCTTCAGCGACCGCTAATTCGAACTGCATGGCCTCTGGCGCTTTTGACACCGTATCATGTTGCAATGGCCTCTCCCAGTGTGCTTTGACTGCAAGTAATGATTTCTTCGGCGAGCCTTGTGAGGGGACGTCGAAATACCTAACAGTCACGTACGCGTGTGGGTCCGGATTACCCCCGACAAATCAGAGTGAGTACATAATCAGGCTAAACTCTCTCTTCCACCTCCCTGAAGTTGACTTCTGTGTTACAGTAGTATAAAGGCCTGGCTGGCCTGGGAGGCTCTTTGAAGAGTTTAAAAAAACAACAACAAACAAACAAACAAAACAATAACTGACGCTACTCTTCATAAAGCCTGGTTTTTTAATCTCGCTCTGCAATATATCAGCCATTTTAGAGTCTAAAGAACCTCCTGAAAATCACCTTTACCGTGAGCCAGCTTCTCTCATCTCCTCTTCACCATAGCTTTAGAATATTAAAACCACATTTTTTACCCTAGAATTTAAAAAAATATCGAAAACAAAATGTGAAATATTAATTTTAATGGTTACCGGTAGGTTCAATGTTGTCCGAACGACGCCCCGAAAAAGCCTTCACTGCGCTCGTAGACCCGGAAGTGTCCCTTAATGTCATGGACCTACAGTCACTCACGCAGTTTTCAGATCCACCATATTTAGACAAGACCGCTACGAGCGCGCGGGCCTCGCACGCATTCTGACCGGGCGTCTTCAGCACTGCATGCGATTGCGCTGTTACCTGCGCTAATACAGCCTATGGAGGAAAAATAGTGCATGCATCATTAATTTATTGCAATATTTGCACTATTCATTATGCTTTCACCCTCTGGGGGGAGCAGGGGGCACAGTGCCCCCCCCCCCTCACTTTTTCAATAGCTTTCTCACTTTTTTCATAGCTTATAAGTGCCCCTTTTTCTTCGTATATTACCCATTTTTCTTTCTAATAAGTGCCCTTTTTACCTTCTGATCAGTGCGACATCAGTAGATATTGGTATGTGTAAAGTATATATATATATATATATATATATATATATATATATGTATATATAAATATATATGTATATATAAATATATATATATATATATATATATATATAAAACACGATAAAAACTACTTTGGAAAAATCAACTCAAGGGCAATTTCAAAGGCCTATTGTACTGCCCATAGAAATCAGGTTCGGATTACGTAATACGCCATTGTAATGTTCGTATATTTCTAAAGATGATAGACAGGGCTATTGAAATTGTCTTGAGTCTATTTTTCGACAGTAGTTTTTTATCGTGTTATATATATATATATATATAATATATATATATATATATATATATATATATAAAATATATATATATATATATATATATACATATAGGTATAAAGTCCACAAAAGAGCCTTATACATATAGCTCTAAATAATCAGAGGCTTCATAATAATACATTCCCCTACTGATATCAGCACAATAGTAAGGCAGTGGAGCAGGGGGTAGCAGGGGCAAGATGCCCTAAATTATACAAGAATGAGCAGTGCCCCTAAATTATAAAAGGAACGAGGACAAGTTTTTTCTTAAATTTTACCAAAACTCACTCGATACGCTTGCTCGCATTTACTATTATCTTCTTATCATATTCAGAAAATCGCTGTATATAATTCAACACCCGTTGCCTTCAGCGTTAGAAATATATCTTAAATTTTTTGCCCGCTCTCAAATGAATACTCAGCCCATTACACTCAACTGAAAAGTAGTTTTATCTAGAACCATGTTAAGATAGAAACAATAGCGCGTCGAAAATGATCCTCGGTTGTGTATTGATCAGAATGTATCGGTATACCGATGTCTCACTCTCAAAGTGGTATTTTCGCCTTGTTTCCACCCTTTGCAGGTGCCCCTTTTTTGGTCCCCTCCCCCCCCCCCCACTTCGAAGGATGCTCCGCCGCCCTGATGATGATTCAGTTGAGTGCAAAATAAATATCGTTACGTAAGGCTATCTCCCCCCCCCCCCATTCGAAAAAAAGATCGACGCCCCCTGTCCCCCCCCCCCCCCCGCATTCAAAATGTTCTAGCAACGTCCCTGATTAGGGTAAGGTTCAGGCATGGTATAATAGGGGTAATGTCAGGGATAGGGTTGGGGTAGTGTTAAGATTAGGTTTAGGGGTAAAATTAAACCTTTTGCTGTTGGGGCATATGCAAGCCTGCTGGCCCCGGTTCACCCCATGCTTGGTACTAACTGCAACGCGTGCACTCTCTCTTGATACATGTTATTTACCTTGAAATCTTTAAAATATTTTTGTATCCCCCTGTTCCCATTTTGATGCAATGCAGTGTCCATCGACGTATGCGAGGGGCCAACGAATTATAGAAATATTGCCTGCCCGGCTGGACAGACTATCAATATCTGCTCATCCATTTATGGCAGAAGTGACACTACTACATGCTCTGACACTCCTGCCACCACTTCCAATGTGAACTGCCAGTCGCCAAATCCATTTCTTGTAAGAATTCTATGCCAGGGAAATGAGGACTGCTACCTTACCGCTACAGACTATTACCTCGGTGGGGATCCCTGCCCTAGTACCACCAAGTACCTGCATGTTGATTATACTTGTGTGCCGTAAATTAACCCTTTCAAGACAATTGACCACATTTTGGGGTTTCACTCAATAACTTTTGATTCAGAGTTCTAAAAAATATACCAGATGCATGAGCAGAAAGGGCAAAAATTTCTACACACACTTTGTCCATTTTCGTTGCAAGACCATATTGCTTTTGATGTCAAGAATTTAATAAACAAGAATAAGCTTTAAAATCCTTAAATTGGCAACACACTGAGAGATTCAAAATCAGTTTTCAACAAATTCCTAACCATGTATATTTTTTTCAAAGACATTACACCTTATTAGAACCATGTAGAACTAAAATAAAAATATTATTGTTGCCAATTTGAAGAACAAATTGTGATCAATTTAGCCCTTAAATAATTCCTGTCCTGAAAGGGTTAACATGTGATTTTTCCCCCCTCACCAGGGGAGAGTTTCATCAAGCGTTTTGTCAGTGATTTTTCCTGACAAATTTGCTCTCAGCCAATCAGATGCAAGGATTTCAGTAGCTTATAGCAGTTGTCGGTAAACCCCCCCCCCCCCCCCTCACCAGGTGAGCGTTTCATCAAGCGTTTTGTCAGTGATTTTTTTTTCCTGACAAATTTGCTCTCAGCCAATCAGATGCAAGGATTTCAGTAGCTTATAGCAGTTGTCGGTTAAAGTCACTGACAAAACGCGTGACTTCTCGGTCTTATACAACTGCGTCCTGTTTCATAAAACTTGTTATGAATAAAAACTGCCGCAGATCTGTGACATATTTGCTCTAAGCCAATCAAATTCAGTGATTCCAGTAGCTTATAGCAATGACTGTAAATTGGTATTGATAACAAGTTTTATGAAACTGGCCCCAGCTGCTCTACACTATCCTACACTATCCGAATTCTTGACTTCAACTCTGGATCAAAAACCCTATCTCTAAACCCAATATCAAACACTACTGCAACACAAACCCCTAACCCTACATTTCTGCCCCCCCCCCAAAAAAAAAAAGGGCCAGAGCAGTTGTCGCCGGAGCAAATGTGTAATCACTGTCTTCTCTCTCTCTCTCTCTGGGTGTATTTGTTGGAGCGTGTGTTTCTCATTATTTTATTCCCACACTCTTCATCTCTCTCCTTCTCTTTCATCTCTCTCTCTCTCTCTCTCTCGTCTCTCTCTCTCTCTATTTCCTTCTCTCGCTCTCCTTTTCCATCTCCTTCCTCTTCCCCAGTCTCTCTCTCTCTCTCTCTTATCATATCACTTAATGTGATATGCTTATATATATATATATTTTTTATTACTATCATTTATTTTTAAATCATCAAAACATTGTTTTTATATTTCAGTAGTTTATATACATTTACAAATCAGGTATAAATCTTCCTATAAAATTACCATTTAGACTTTTGTGTTATCTTCATAATACTATAATCAAAAGGTCTTTCTATTCTATCTGATATCTGTAAAAGGATACAAATTTGTTTATCGAAATTCTCAGTGTACATATAATGTTCAAATTTACACTGTACTGTACATAATGTAAGAAGGGTTTAGCTCCAAAACATGCTACATCCATACCAAGTTCTGTGAAAGCAAAGAACTTTAGATTCTCTCTCTTTCCATGATCGGTTTTGGAATGAAACTTGTCCTAATGTAAACTGCACGGTTACTGAAAAGAAATGTCACTCTTTAAAAATCAAGGTGCATTGATTTCTTTCTTTTTTTTCAAATTGAATAATAATATCACAAATTTTGTAGATCATTTAATATATAATTTTAAATGACCCCAAATACAAACCAACTTCATGAAAAACAATTTTACTTATTGTGGGGCTAAATTGTGGAACAGTTTACAAAGTGCGACAAAAAGAATGAGTTGGAACGAATTTTGGAAACAAACAAGAAGGGCGGGGAGGGGGAAGTGTAGGGCCCATTCTGTTTTCATTAGTACACATGACTATCTTGCCGTCATTTCATATTTCAATCTTACAATCTTTTTATGTGTAATTTAGTATTGTCTAATTTTTGTAATCACTTTGATTGGGTAAATGGATTTATAGTTGTTGTTGTTGTTGGGGGTTTTTTTGTCACGCAGTATGATTCTATATCTCTTTATCTATGTAAATTTTATCTTGCTAATTTAGTATTCTTTTGCCGTGTATTTTTATATTGTGTCATATGATTTTTATGTTTTTACACGGCCTTCTGTAAAACAGCCTCTGGCTGATGCATGTAAGTTCCGTGTATATATAAAATAAATTGAAATTGAAATTGACTAAAATCTTGATCTACCATAATCGGGCTTTCCAGTGCACACAGTGCAGCCCCGCCAATGATTTATGCTGCTCTGTGATTGGTCAGTTCCTGAAAAGGCCATTCTTTTGTGGATGTAGGTAATGTTAGATCTAAACTCACTCTGGGAGAAGGGGGGATTTTTGTAATCCTTTTCCAGGTAAATGAAACTCTTTGAAGTGTGAGTGTATGCTTATCACTGGAAATTAGTTAATTTAATTGATATAAAATGTTTAAAAATGGATGTAGCATGTATTAGAAGTCAACTCTTCATAATTATACTGTAATATGTAGTTGTATTTCATTATGTAAGTATATGTCTCTTTTATTTTTGTAATGTTAAGTTCCAGTTGTACAATGCGCATGTTAACTTGTGATACGTTTTAGATGTTCCACCATTAATAATGTATAAGTCATGTGTAATGCGATTCGTCAGAGAGTCGTCAGAGATATGAAATGCGAAAAAAAAAAACCGGAACACTGTATGTCGGTGAAGGCTCTTAACTCTCATGCGACGGGTCCTGGGTTCCATCCTTGGACAATGTGTTTTACCCACATTTTTCCTCTCGTACTAGGTGTATTAAATGGGTACCTGGGCTATTACTTCATGAAACTTGCTTTACTGACAATTTACAATAACTGTTATAAGCTACTGAAATCCTTGCATCTGATTGGCTGAGAGCAAATTTGTTGGTAAAAATCACTGACAAGACACTTGATGAAACGCCCCCCCCCCCCTTGGTGATGCTGCGTAAAAATAATTGCAGGGCCTTTAGGGACAGCATAATCAAAACTGATGAGGCTGCCCTGGCAAAATAAGATCATATCATTATTATCACTGGGGTAACCTCGCTAGTGATAAGGACTGCTATTCATAAGGACCGCTATCCATAACGCATGACTAAGTGAATAGCGGATTTGTATGAATAGCGGTCCTGCTACATAGCGAGCAAACCATGGACAAATTATCTCTCTATTCATAAGGACTTTTGTTCATAAGGACCACTTATTCATAAGGACTGCTATTCATAACGCGTGTTAAATGAATAGCGGTTTTCTATGAATAGTGGTCCTTATGAATAGCGAGTGGACCCCTTATCATTAGCCTATTACACTATTGATTATTATTGTTATTATTACTACTTCTATATTATCGTTCCTATCATATTTATTTGCAGTATTGTCATAATAATCATAATTATTATTATCATTATTGTTTTTGTTGATGTTATTATGTTGTTATTTTTATCATTCTAAAAGATTTGCTTTTTGTAACTCTTACCGATGTATTTACTTTAAAAATATTTTAGATTTTAAAAAAGTGTGGGAATATGTCGGCGTTTAACACAAGTACTGGTATTTAAATAAGAAATGCCTTTATAGACCGCCGCGGTAACTCTCTACTCTAAACTTTAATATATAATTTTATTTCCAACTTCGTTAATTGTATTCTAATTTTATTCTACCTAACATAACAATTTCTAAGTGCATGGATAAATAAATTGTAATTGTATTAGTGGATGTGCGTGTGATTTTGGCTCTGTTTGATCTTTGGGGGTTATTTTATAACTTGAATGTTCTTACAGAAAGCAAATTCTGTAAGAGTGTGATTTATACAGTAAACATAATGTTCATAATAAGAAGTAAATAGGGTTGTATTTGAAGTGAAATTGAGAAATTCACCCCCCCCCCCCAAGAATAAGAAGTATCATCGTATGTCAAATCGATAAATCCAAGGAAAACAGAGTTTGTCAACAACAACAACAACAATTTAAACAGGTGCACCCTTCTTTCAAGAAGCTAAATTATGTGCTTTGTGCGATACAACTACAAGTTAGTGATTTCAACAATCACACAAGTCAAATATATAATAATTAGATATGGTAGGTAAAAGTAAATTCGAATGAAACTAAACGATCCATTTGTATCAAGAAAAAGAGTATGTGGAAGATATTAGCCGTTCTGCCCAATATTACCGACGGTTTGCAGTCTGTGTAATGTATGGAAGAACACCTAAGCAAAAGCTCACTCGATGATATCTGAGTGTATAACCACAATGAAACCTTTCAAACAAAACAAACAGCCTACCTGTATGCCTGACATGTCAAGAGTAGTAGCCATCGCTCGCACGGTCATAATATTTGTTTAACTTATAGCAATCGCTAGTTTTACGTATTCGGCCCACCACATATTCGGCCCATTGCTTCTACGTTGAAAATTTATGACAATTGAATGCAAACGTCAAGAAAAGCAATTAGTAGTTTTATAAATTAATACCGCCGATTTTTAATGTCACCGTGATCAAATTCCTGGAATATTTCTCAATGCAAAATGAAGATGAAATGAATCTAATTCCAATTTGGTCTTGAATGGGCATAATGGGTAAGTTACTTTGTTTACTTAGTCCTGGGTTCAGAAGACATACAATTCTTCTTGTAATTGTCATCATTTCAACTTTTGCATATTTCTATATTAATAAAATCAAAATCTGCAGGTATTATGATACACAAAAGTACAGACTTTCCATAGCCAGCCCCACCCCTTTATTATTATTATTTTTTTTACGAACAGATTCATGTACCGCTACTACTACTAATGAGAAAGAATCGTTCAATATTTTATTCATTCCAAATTTCAAACCTGTTGCTTTCATATTAAGCTGTGAAATAATGAATTGCAGTTTATAAAGATAGATTCTGAAATACATTTAGAAGAAACCATCACAGAAATCCCCAACTGTGGCAACAAATATATATATATATATATATATATATATATATATATATATATATATTACCATTATTAACTTTTTTATCTGTGAGGGTATTTGTAAAATGTACGCGATCAATTATGATTCATCGGCATGAGCAAACATCCTGTCTTTTGAGTATTTCAGAAATGCAACTGTCAACATTGAATCAGACTATTAAAACCGTAAATTTACATTTTCAGGGAAATATTTTGAGGATATCGAAAAAAAATCTAGTTTAAAGATAAATGAATTAAAAATATAATTGTGAGTTCTGGTAATGGAAAGGCATTTATGGAGAATTTGGCTTGAATTGTTTCTGAATTGTTCAAAATACTCTTGAACCAGCAAACTTTAAACATATAACTGGAACTTCCGGAAAACGACATTCATTAAAAAGCACAGACCCAGCAGCATGATCATGGTTGGGGACTCCAACTTGGTTTCTCTACTATTATTTATTACTCATTACTCAGATGTTATGCATTCCTACATGTACTAATATATTATATATATTAGTAGACGAATAAAGCCTATGGCCGAAAACTTGAATCTTTTCATCCTATACGACTTTTTCATTCCTATCTTGTCTTGTTCCTTAACTTTGCAACACCGAAGCAGAACTATCATTTATATATACAGTGCGTCTCAGAAAAAAAACGAAACCGAGATTCATCGATGTTAAATCATATCTTAATCACAATTATGATTAATAGATGATACATATTATTAAAACTTGGATCCTCTTCTTTCATTTGATGCCGCTCATATGATACATACTTCACGCCTGAGTGAATAAAGACAATATGAAGCAGGGCTACCAAAAAGTCGTTTCTAGAAAGTTCATTTTCTGCTTTTTCATATGACACCTCAATCAGGAAAAATGAGCCAGGGATGACAAAGCTCTGTTGGTGTAAATTAATGCTTGCATTTCCATGATTTATTAAAGGCTCCCAGATCGTCCCCATTCTGTTACCAGAAATACTCGTTGCTCTGTTGTTAACTGCATGGTCAAGTAGGTTAATAAAAACGTACCTCACTATCAATCAGCTTTTATCATTTTGTACTCACCACTCCATTTTGTTGACGATCAGCCATGCATGAAGTCTTTTGTCTTGTTTGTTTCTTGCTAGGACAGGCAACCAGTGCAAACGGATTCGTTTAATAAATCATGGAAATGCAAGCATCAATTTACACCAACATACATACATATATTTGACTGGATGGTGCATTAGGGAGACACATATCAATGGGGTTTATTCCGCCATAAGAGGGAAAGGTGTATTAGGGAAAATCATGTACAAAGAAACAAGACAAAACTTTTCCCCTAATGACATATATATGAGTATATATATATATATATATATATATATATATATATATATATATATGTATATATATATATGTGCATATACACCCAAAACTGGTGTAATCGGGAGACACTCTTTGTCTTTTTTCTTTGTACTCTTGTCTCCCTATTACACGTCGTGTCTCCCGTACGCACCTCGCGCTATTATGACGGAATAAACCGCATTGTCAATTGTCGTGTGTCTCCGTAAAGCGGTATCCAGTGAAATATTATATATATATATATATATATATATATATATATATATATATATATATACATATATATTTATATATATATATCTATATATATATATATATATATATATATATATATATATATATATATATATATACATATATATATTATATATATATATATATAATATATATATATATATATATATATATATATACATATATAATTGTAAGGAAATAACATATACAACAGCTTTGGCAACTCTCGTGGAAATAATTATAATTGTGAGAAATGAAAATGAGAGAATAATGGTTGCGTAGCTTAAATCAAAGTTCCCCAGAGCTGTCCTCCCTTTTTGAATTTTTGCAAAGGTTGAAAAAAATGTCTCCGCCGGGAATCGAACCCGGGTCGTTGGCTTAGAACGCCAATGCCTTAACCACTAGACCACGGAGACGGGCCAGTAATTTCGGCGACACCAGATTCAAATGACCGACAGATTGACAAATCTTCAACCTTATTAATTAATTCCTTTGTCGGGGGCAGGTGAGTTTTGAACAAAGACAAGCCGCATGCCTCAGCTGGATCCAAGCGAATGCTTTGAGATACATGTATACATTAGAATAATAATCATTATAAACAATTGTAAGGAAATAACATATACAACAGCTTTGGCAACTCTCGTGGAAATAATTATAATTGTGAGAAATGAAAATGAGAGAATAATGGTTGCGTAGCTTAAATCAAAGTTCCCCAGAGCTGTCCTCCCTTTTTGAATTTTTGCAAAGGTTGAAAAAATGTCTCCGCCGGCATGCGGCTTGTCTTTGTTCAAAACTCACCTGCCCCCGACAAAGGAATTAATTAATAAGGTTGAAGATTTGTCAATCTGTCGGTCATTTGAATCTGGTGTCGCCGAAATTACTGGCCCGTCTCCGTGGTCTAGTGGTTAAGGCATTGGCGTTCTAAGCCAACGACCCGGGTTCGATTCCCGGCGGAGACATTTTTTTCAACCTTTGCAAAAATTCAAAAAGGGAGGACAGCTCTGGGGAACTTTGATTTAAGCTACGCAACCATTATTCTCTCATTTTCATTTCTCACAATTATACCGTATATATATATATATATATATATATATATATATATATATACACACACACCCATAATGTGTGAGAGATTTGTTCTAATATTATAGCATCGGCAACTATCGTGGGTAAATTTACATAATGTGAGAAATCAATTGATTTGAATAAGAGAAATAGTTTGTGTAGCTAAATTCATTTTTCCTCCTT
Organism: Heliocidaris tuberculata; assembly: GCA_025618425.1. Classification (NCBI taxonomy): domain Eukaryota; kingdom Metazoa; phylum Echinodermata; class Echinoidea; order Camarodonta; family Echinometridae; genus Heliocidaris; species Heliocidaris tuberculata. Next base: position 19,549,702 of record CM046833.1, read on the forward strand.
ACCGACTTCTTTTTGTGGAAATAACTGCAGGGGTTGCAAAAACTGTCTCCGCCGGTAGTCGAATCCGGGTCTTTGGCACCGTCTGCCAAACACCACCTTAACCTGTCTTACTTTCTATATATTCTACATTAATCCTACCATACCATACCAAATTATGGAATCCTTACATGGGGGAATAGTGGTAAATCCCTTATCAATCAACTTCTACTTGTACAAAAACGGGCTATTAGAATAATCAATAATACATCTTTTCGTACCCACACAACCCCACTCTTCCACTCGTGCAGTATTCTTAAGATTCACGAACTATTTACATTCAATCAAGGAATATTCATGTTTCAACTCACAAAGCATGAACTTCCTAACCCTGTATCTTCTATGTTCGTTATGAATTATTCAATTCACTCTTATCCAACCAGACAAAGCCATTCTAATCACCTTCCACGTACTTGAACAGCTTTTGCACAAAATACAATTATACTTCCAGGACCAAAACTGTGGAATGACCCCCCCCCCCCCCCCCCGACTTAATTGATACCGGCTCACTGTATACATTTAAACGCAAATTCAAAATATCCTTCTTAAATACTTATGCAATCCATCCTATACGGCTCCCTAGTAATGTACTGTATTCCTCGTCTCCCCCACTTTTTTTTGTTTTGTTAATGTTTTATTAAGATCATCTCTCACATACATAATCTCAAAGACTTTTTTTTTTATTATTCTTGAGGGAATCTACAATATACAAGCCTAGCTTCTTACTAGATTCCCTCATATTTCACTCCAACCTATTTATCTTATCCCCACTTTAAAATTATGGAAATATTGATCTGTATCTTTGTATGTTTACTTGTATTTTCTTTTTCTTTTTTTGTTGAAAGTACTGAAGATATGTTCCTATATTATTGTAATAATGCAATGGTCATTGTTTATGTTCCAGTTATATCATTTTGAATATGAATTAAACTGAAACTAAAAACAGAAACTCAAACTCAAAGAGAAAACCTCTCTTAAAGAAAAGGGAATAAATCAACTGCTAAGGGTTTGCAAGGGCTGCCTGTCGGTGTTTGTACCTGGTGTAGCCGAACACGACTCAACCCGCCTCCGTAGTCTAGTGGTTAACGCATTTCGCGTACAGTGCCAAAGACCTGGGTTCCACTCCCGGCGGAGGCAGTTTTTGCAACCCCTGCAGTTATATCCACAGAAAAAAAGTCAATAAGGAGGGAACAATGACTTTAGCCAAGCAAATTATTTCTCTTATTCAATTCAATTGATTTCCCAAATTTTATTATATATATAATATATATATATATATATATTTATATTGATTGATATATCATATATCTTATAAGCCTATCTATATCACATAATGTTTTGTTGATCATGAAGACAGTGTCAGTTTCGTTTGATTCTGTGATTTTCCATCATTACCAGAACTCAAGACTACTTTCGAAAAGTATACTTCATGTTCCGGGAGGGGGGGGGGGGGGGGCGAGCTAGGGGCTGCAGCCCCACCGTACTTTATTCAACACGTTTAATAGCGCGGCACTGCAATAAAATAATTTGTCGTTTGCATGCTCAGTCCCCCCCCCCCCCAACACACACACTTTCAAAACGCCCGCGGCCTCTGTAGTTTCAGCTTTTTTAATTTCATAAAGCTCTCATATGGTTTTGGTCTTACGGCATTGTTTAAAGGAGTTATGTTTTATATGTTTGTTTCCGTTTGCGTTTGTGCACGAATGTGTGTGTGAAGTGTGTGGTGCATGTGGGGTGTGTGTGTGTATTTGTGTGTGGGGGTGGGTGTGTGTGTGGGTGTGTGTGCGCGTGTGTGTGTGTGATTGTGTGTGTGTTTTAGAGGTTTTTGCACTGTGCACGCCGTTCCAGTTGGAGGTGAGCTTGGTTATTGTATTATCACAATTTGACAATACACAATGCACCCAAAAGATTTACTTTCAAGAAAATGTCATTTTGACGTGTTTTATTAACCGGGAATGAATGAATGACATTGGGCAAAAAAGTGTCATAACGATTGAATGAACTGACATGAAATAATAATTTAGGACACCAGAACTGACTTCAAATTTCAATAAAAAAAGAGATTTCAATTCATTTTTTAAACAAAAATACTAGACAACATTTTGTACTTTCGGTAACTAAAAGCTAAGAGCTGCCATGCATCTATATTGCTGGGATACAGACGTTAATCATTTGATTTGATTTCATATTCATGAACCAACGGAAGGCAACAAAAAACAAAAAAACAAAAAACAAACAAACAAAAAAACAAACAAAAAAACAAAAACAGGGAAAATGCATTTTCAAAACAACACTGTGTCCCTTAAGCCAACTGAACACTGTATGATCAGTCTGCGATACGGTTTCGGAAGATTTTTTTTTTTTAATTATATGTTTTATTGTTTCATAATCAAATAGAATCACAAAATTTACAAATAATTAGCAGTTATCGTAAAAAAGGGGAAAAAAGTGACAAGAACATTTCATAAAAAGACATATTATAAAAGAGAGAACCACCATGATTAAGTTATGTCCAGGAAAGCACAGCTCCCTCGAAGACCCCCGCCCCATAGCACACATATTGAAGAGTGCCTCCCTCGTTCAAAGATCCCCAAGCCGAAACAGGCTCCATACCCAATTTCTCAACCACAAATTACACACTTTATTCCACACAATCAAAATTTACTCCTACCCAAATTACCAAAAGATTACACTATCCCAAGCTCATCTCCTCTAATCTTTATCATCATAATTCATATTATTGTATAGAGCCTGAACCGGACCCGAAGATCTACGACAGTGAGAAAATACATCATGAAATTATAAAGAAATTTATATTCACTCCTAAATTTACAAATATAAATATGATATTTTACAACTAATGCAAGGTATGTTATAAATTTATCTAATGGTAAACCAAAAAGTTTTTTAAAATAGTAAGCTTAAAATTCTTGATATGTTTTTCTATTATGTTCAATACATATCTCCAAATTGGGACAACCTGTTCGGAAGAAAATGTAATATAGCATTTGGTATAAACATTTAAAATATTTTTGATTAAGGATCTAAATATTCTTATAAATAGTAAAATCGAAATACGGCCTGCTGCGAGCATTCTAGTTGGAGGAAAGGCGAAATTGGCTCCGAGTCGTAATGAGGTCAGAGCAGTTCTACGATTGTCAACGATTTGAAACCACTGGCGTAGACAGGAGGCGCAAGCAGGCCATCCACCCCCCCCCCCCCCCATTCAGCCAGCCCCTTAAAAAAATAGTGACAGAAAAAAGCCTAAAAAGGGGCTACGAGCCGTTATCTTTCTCTCAAAATTTGCTAAAACGTCAAATTGGGGGGGGGGGGGACTCCCCCTTCCCTGCACCCACCCCTGTTACATACGGTGCAATATTGCGTCCAAATGATTGAAAAGCAGTCAGGGCGTCGAACTATAACTTTCCGCCTAAAATAATGTTTGCTACGAGCACGGTTATCTTTCGCTCAAATTTGCTAAAACGTCAGAGCTTTTGCACTTCGCGCGGGAAGGGGGAAACTTCCCCCTCTCTGCACCCACCCCTGTTACATACAGTGCAGTATTGCGTCCATACAATTAAAAAGCAGTCAGGGCGTCGAACTATATACTTTCCGCCTAAAAAAGGTGCTACGAGCCGTTATCTTTCTCTCAAATTTGCCAACACGTTAGAGCTTTTGCGCTTCGCGCGGGAAGGGGGAAACTCCCCCCCCCCCCCTCCCTGCACCCACCCCTGTTACATACAGTGCAGTATTGCGTCCAAATAATTGAAAAGCAGTCCGGGCGTCGAACTAACTTTCCGCCTAAAAAAAGTTGCTACGAGCCGTTATCTTTCTCTCAAATTTGCTATAAAATTTCAAAAACACGATAAAAACTACTTTCGAAAAATAAACTCAAGGGCAATTTCAAAAGCCTATTGTACTGCCCATAGAAATCAGGTTCGGATTACGTAATACGTCATTGTAATGTTCGCACATTTCTAAAGGTGACAGACAGGGCTATGGAAATTGCCTTGAGTTGATTTTTCGAAAATAGTTTTTATCGTGTTCAAAGCTTTCGCTTCGCGTGCTCATCACAAATTTCGCACACTTTGCGTGCTCACATCCGCCCCCCCCCCCCCCGTTAAAATGAAATCCTGGCTACCATGGCTACGCGGTTGGATCCTTCACGTCTCCCCCCTCCCCCCCCCCCCCCCCCCCCCCCCCTAGTGAAAAATCCTGGCTATGCCACTGTTTGAAACTGATTTTGGCCCTTATTCCGGGTATAAGGCTGACAGCGCACCAAAACCTTATGTTTAGTATTCATATTATTGCTCTGAATCAGGCAGAGTTTATTCCTTAAAATTCCCATATTTAATGCTATTGTGATTAATTTCCAAAATCGGATCCAGTCGATCCTACAGTGTGCGGTGGGCTTTAAATGCCCTTTTGTAGTCATATAAATTGATCAGACTGATTAAAAAAAAAAAAAAAAAAAAAAAAAAAAAAGCAGTTTGTTCCGGTTACTGTGTAAATAATCACAAAGATATAATTATAATTATCATCGTTCTAGTATCTGATCTGCGGTTAGGTGTTGGGTACAAGCTAATTTCCTGTCATATGAATTTCTTAATATTTCCCTTGTTTGCATACTCTTTGTCGTAAAACAACAATAAACTGAAACGGGTCAGGACATCCTACATTCTCGATTAAAAGTAGAAATGACGTGTTTCTTCCTCTAAGCTAAGTCATAGATATTCCCCTCTAAAAAAACAAAAAATCCTTGAGTTGAAACCTCATATAATTATTCGTTTCCTCAACATATATATATACATATATATATATATATATATATATATATTCTTGACAAAAACGGAGGGGTGATTCCTTTTCCAATATTCCAACATACATCAAAGAGTCATTGCATGATAGAGGAGCAAGTACAAAGTTAAGGTCAGAACACTAGAGGTATTCAGAATCTTTGGCCTGGATCAGCAAACACGATGGCATGTTGGACCAAGACAGCTATCTGTGTTCTTCTTCTTGTTACATCTGCTTGGGGTAAGTAAAAGGGACTTCACCCCTTGATAACAACTTGCTTTCTGATATTAAGAAAACAACTGTTTACAGCTTAGAAATTACAGGGAAAAGAGGTTCCAATTCTCAGGAAAGTATTACTTTAGTGCTGAAAAAATTTCTTTAAAAAAATCTCGAAGTGGCAAGAGAGCCATGCGGCTTATAGTTGTTGAAGGGTTCCGAATATTGTGTACATGTATGTAGACTGCATATATAGTGATTTTTTTTAATAAACGAAAAAAAAAATACACAGACTTCTTCAAGGTGATTGTACTTAGCAGAATGCATATGGTTAAATGTCGTTTTTCCAAAGGTTCATAATTCTGAAAGTTTGTTTGTCCGAAGGTTCGTTACTCCGACTGTTCGTAATTCCGAAAATGAAATAAGGTTCATATTTCTGAAGTTCTTTTTTATTTCCGAAAAGTTATGTAGAGCTATATCGCTTATTCGGAATTACGAACCTTCGGAATAATGAGCCCTTTTTCATTTTCGGAATTACGAACCTTATTTCATTTTTTTGGAAATATGAACCCCTCTGCTATAGGAATTTTTTTTCTCGTAATTTTGAACCTTTGGAAAAACGAGTACTCCCCCCCCCCCCCCCCATGCAGAGTTCGTCTAAGTAAAAAATATAATGATCGAAAAATACAGTAACTAGTTAGGTACACAGACGGCTTCTCATAGGAAATAGTGTTCACTTTTTTTTCAACATGGATTCCTATGTAAAATTTAATGCTGAAAACGATGGCATCCACTGATTTTTTTTTTCATAAAAATTGTCCAAAGTGCCCAAATTTTATGTTTTAGTAGCCCACCATTGTTTTAATGCATTTCAGAGCCAACCTTGGGGCTAGAAACTTTCGTTTGGTGTTGAAAACCCACTATAAACAGTAAAATGAAATATGGTAATGGTCAAGACCCACCAAAGACCACAGGGGCCGGCATTTGTTCCAAAAGGGCCCGAAGGACCAGCTACTCACTAGAGTCGAAAAGAATGCTTTAGATGCTTTTCTCGAGGCAATAGAAGCTCAGTAAATGGCTATTTTTATATCAAAATACAATGATACATTGTGGGTATGATAACATAGGTTGGCCAAATATGTGTCAGGTGCCCAAATTCTGATTTTAGAGGGCCAAATGTAACATAAATGATTATCGAGCATAACTACAGTGGCATGACATATTTTCTTTCTAAAGATATTTGAAAATGTGTTCGACAAATAGTATTTATCAAAACAATCAAGATTACATCATTTTGGGGGCACCTGAAAGGACATGGGATCCCTGAGTCTATTAATTACGGCCCAATTGAAAATGCATTAAACATCATATATATCCCTGACTTAGTACATATCGAAACATATGCTACGTGATGTGCCGATATTATGGGTGATAGTCATGTATAATAAATATACACGCCGGGCACCTACAGCTTCCATTAAAAAGGTTTCAGGCCCATTTTCGTGAATAAGGGTCAAAGGGCCCATAGTCCTCCTAAATGATGAAGTGATCTTTAACAATTACTGTTCTTTAAACTGGTCTCAGTACAAAGTAGTATGTACAAACAACCATAATTCGAAATTTAAGCATTCCACGACAAACTTTGAGTGCTAAAATCAAAATTCTCAAACACCTTTCTAGCGAATATGACAGGATTTGTAAAACAGTCCCATGCGTAGCTTTCTGTGTACTCCCACTCCCACAAAGATAAAAAAGGCAATGAATTATGTTCAGTGGAAGTTGTTTATAGTTTTCTGTTTACACTCTTGTAGCCAGGATTTCATTTAGGGAGGGGTGGTCGGATCGCACACGCAGAGCGTGCACCCCTCCAGCACACCCCCCCCCCCTCCAAGGGCGCACGCAGAGCGTGCGCCCTTGGAGGGGGGGGGGGTGCTGGAGGGGCTTTGGCATTTGTTCAAATCGAGACATTTAGGCAGTTGATCTATTCCATTCTGTAAAATACAGAAAATGAAAAAAAATGAGGACTGTGTTCTTGATTAATCCTCTGATGTTTGGTAAATTTACGCTCTTCTTTTTCATTATTATAACTACCTTGATTCATTTTCTAATTAAGAAAAAATTTGAACGCTAAAATAAAAGTCTGTAAAACCTATTTTGGGGGAGTGAGAAGGGCCTATACTGAGTGTGAGCTGTTTTTAATATCCTACTGTACAGCATACGTAGAGTATGAGTCTATATTGAATACCGTTTTATGTATTTCCTGTCAATACCATTAACAATTGTTTTTAATAGGGAAATATAAGGGTTTACAGATCTGTGTATTAGAGTACTAGGAGGAGACAATGATAACCACAAACATATGGCCCGAGTGGGCCTATATAAACATCCGGTCTGACTGCTGCAAAATATTTCTGATGGGAGTTACACAAATGCCAGGTATAATGAAACCAGTTTTGTCAATATTATTCAACACGTCACAATATTGCAATATATTTGGGGGCTATAATTTTCATAGACAATATAATAGAAGTTATCTAAAATAATATTTCTAAGAACAGGCCTTCAAGATTTATGACCTATATTTTATATAATATTTTGTTCGATAAAAAGAATTGCAGAATTAATATATTGCTCGGTCTGTATTGAAGGAGGCGGGGGGGGGGGGTCGGAGTTGTTGATTTCAGATCCCCTTCATAGACAAAGGCCTAGATAAACACGCTGATAAAAATGCTAAGATCTCATATAAAACGCAAAAAAAAAGAAGATGGTAAAAGAAAAAAAGTAAGGCAAGGAGAAGGGAGAAAAGGAGAAGAATAAAGGAAGAATGGAATCAATTCCCTAACGCTAGTGAAAAGTCACTCTTTTACTGCTGGCAAGAATCAACAATGTGATGTTGTAGATGTCTGTATAAAAACCGCTGCCCCCTCAGATTACCATTAGAACCGAGAATTTGTTTATGGTGAATGAAAATATATTTTGTAATGATTGTCTTCATATGAACTTACCTTTAAAAAAAAAAATCTTTTTTAAGTGAGAGTAATATCTGTTTTTACCGAAATGAATGTAATAGAATTGAAGAAAACTAGCATTCTACCATATCAGTCTTTAAAAACTTTTGAAATTGCTTCCTTGCACTATAATTCTGATATATACGTAGGCTATATAGCTTGTATACACTTTTCTGGATGTAAGTTCTGTTATTTATCCACCCTTATTTGTATGAGTGTGAAAACGTTTCTTATGATTGAGTTCCAGTAGTACTTATTGAACTAATATCAAAGCTAAATCAAACGGGGTATCAAAGCAGCAATAATAATTATGTATCGACAAGTGGAAATTTTCAATCTCGATATGAGGAGATGCCAAAGCTTCCGCGCTCTGCTCAGGAGATCGAACCACCCCGGTCCCGCACCCCCAAGGCCGCACGGACTGCGTGCGCAATCCGACCGTCCATCCCCCCAAAAATCCTGGCTACGAGGGTGCAAATAGAAAGAGAACAACTTTGAATTCACATAAATTTTTTGCCCTTTTTCTTTATTGGAGCACACAAAAAACTACGTATTGGACTATTTAACCCTTTCAGGACATGAATTATTTAAGGGCTAAATTGATCACATTTTGTTCTTCAAATTGGCAACAATAATATTTTTCTTTTAGTGCTACAAGATTGTAATAAGGGGTAATGTCTTTGAAAATAATATACATGGTTAAAAGAATTGTTGAAAAGTTGAAAAAGTTACCAATTTTGATAAAAAACAATGATTTTGAACCTCTCAATGTGTTGCCAATTTAAGGATTTTAAAGCTTATTCTCCTTTTTAAAATTCCTGGGATCAAACGCAATATGGTCATGTAACAGAAATGGACATAGTGTGTGCAGAAATTTTTGCTCTTTCTACTCATGTATCTGGTATATTTTTCAGGGCTCTGAATCAAAAGTTATTGAGCCGAACCACAAAATGTGGTCAGTTGTCTCGAAAGGGTTAACAAATCCTGTCATATTCGCTGGTAAGGTGTTTTCAAACTTTGATTTTAGCACTCAGATATTTTTCTGGAATGATGGAATTTCGAACTATGGTGCTTTGTACATACTTCTTTGTACTGAGATCACTTTAGAGAACAATATTGTTAAAGCTCATTGAATTATTTGAGCAAGACTATGGTCCCTTCGTTGGGCCCTTATTTACGAAAATGGGCCTGGAACCTTTTTAATGGAAGCTGTATTTTCCCAAGTGTATTATTCGTTATACATGACTATCACCAGTAAGTTCGGCATTTCATGTACATTATGTTTTGATATGTTAGTCAGTGAAATATATGATTTTTAATGCATTTTCAATTGGGCCGTAATAAAGAGGTTCAGGGCTCTCACGTCCTTTCAGGTGCCCCCAAAATGATGTGATCTTGATTGATTTGATAAATTCTATTTGTAGAACACAATTTCAAATATCTATGGAAAGAAAATATGTCATGCCACTATAGTTTAAAGGTAATAAACAGTAGTGGTAGCAAAATGAAAGTTGGCAAGGAACTGCTCAAATATAGTCTCATATTGTTCGGCTTCAATAAAAAGATACATGAGTGAGATAATCCGGTATTCTATTCATGATTTCCGGTGATTTTCAGTAAAATAATTCAAATGATCGAATATCAACGGTTACCTTATACCCTCGCTAAGGACCACCTACTCCGACGCTCTCGGCTCAACGGTGCATAGCGGTTCGCACACACTTGTTACACACACTGTTTTCACATCAAATTACAAGCGACGTACCGCGCTTGTAATTCGATGTTTATTTTTTTGGACATTTTAGCCATTTCTAAACCATTTTTCTTCAAACCAACGTCACCTATGTTCGAAATTAATCATTTCACAACAGTATATGTAATAATTTCCATTCCAGCTGACAAAGTAGTTAAATATCCAAAGCGCCACCTTTCCCACTACTGTACGATACCTTTAATGCTCGATAATCACTTATGTTACATTTGGCCCTCTAAAATCAGAATTTGGGCATTTGACACATATTTGGCCACCATATTATCATACCTTCAATGTAGCATTGTATTTTGATATCAAAACAGCCATTTACTGAGCTTCTATTACCTCGAGAAAAGCATTTAAAGCACTTTTTCGACTCTCGTGAGTAACTGGTCCTTTGGGCCCTTTTGGAACAAATGCCGGGGCTCTGAGGTCTTTGGTGGGTCTTAACCACTACCATATTTAATTTTACAGAATATAGTTGGTTTTCAAAACCAAACGAACGTTTCTAGCCCCAAGGTTGGCTCTGAAATGCATAAAGACAATGGCGGGCCACTAAAACATAAAATTTGGGCATTTAGGGCACTTTTTATCAAAAATCAGTCGATGCCATCGTTTTCAGCATTAAATTTTACATAGGAATCCATGTTGGAAAAAAAAAGTGAACACTATTTCCCATGAGGAGCCATCTGTGTACCTAACTAAACGTTTTCACAGCCTACTTGACCTATTCTTATCATCCAGCAAACACTGAAGTAAATTGTTCACTAATACTAGCTTTCTCCTTAGGCTCCTTCATGTTTCATTCTTCTCTTAGCTCAGTCTTTATATTTAATACTGCATGCATATATATATATATATATATATATATATATATATATATATATATATATATATGTGTGTGTGTGTGTGTGTGTGTGTGTGTGTGTGTGTGTGTGTGTGCGTGTGGGTGCGCGTGTGTGGGTGTGTGTGTTGATATTTCACGTATTGGCAATGGAAATATCCACATGAGAGTCTACCCGGGGTAGCCCCCCCCCCCCCCCCCCCTTGGTAGACCAAGCCCGGGTCGATTAGGGAACTTAAACGATTTGCGTATGTTTGTGGCCATTTAGTCAACCCAGGGTAGATGACACTTACTACTGTCTATATCACAATCATCCTAGACACTTTATTTTGTTGTCATCCCAGAGTTGTCTTTGTGTCCATTGAGTCAACACAGGGTAGATAACAATTCATACTGTCTATATCACATGCATCCACAAATACGAGTCTGGGTTGACAAAAGATTAAAACATATGAGACACGTGTGATATAAACAGTTGCAATTGTTATCTACCCTGGGTTGACTAAATAGCCACAAAGACTACACTGGGTTGACAAACTAAAACGCCTAGGATGCCTGTGATATAGACAGTAGGATTAATTTCTGTACCATGGGTTGACTAAATGGCCATAAAAACTACTTTGGGTTGACAACAAACTAAAAAGTCTAGGATGCCTGTGATAATTATAAACAGCGGGAATCGTTATCTCTTCTCTCCCTCGCTCTTCAATTCCTATCAAACTTTCTACCCGTCTCCTTGCTGTTCTGCATCACCAATATGCTATTTATGTATTTTCAATGGCGCTATTTAATTCATGAAAGTATTTTCAATGACGTACATTATTTTATGCTTCCAGCATATCAATGCATATACATGATATACGTATGTACTTAGTAATGGCATGTGCAGTCATCTGTAACTCTCTTATATCCTCATCCCTTCTTCTCTCCCCCCCCCCCTCTCTCTCTCTCTCTCTCTTTCTCTCCTTCTCTCCCTCTATCTTCAGTTCCTATCCACCTTTCTCCCTTTCTCCTTGCTGTTCTGCATCACCAGGATCCACTCTACTCCCCCCGTAGTAAGATTTTATTTAAATTGTAAGGGCTCACAAGGCGTCAAGCTTCTGTTTATCTTGGAGCTCTTAGTTCTGTTGGAAATACGTTTCTGTGATCATATTATATAAACTATATAATATGTACTTGTATTTCTATGCAGAACTGAAAAAAATGAAATAAATGAAATGAAATGAAATGAAATGAAAATCTACCCTGGGTTGACTTAATTGACATAGGCAGTTGGGATTCTTATCTACCCTGGGTGAACTAATGGCCACAAATACTACTCTGGGTTGACAATAAATTAAACATCTGGGACACCTGTGATATAAATCGTCGGAAGCGTTATCTACCCTGGGCTGAATACATGGCCAGAAACATACGTAAATTTTTGAGTTTTCTAATCGACCCGGGGTTGGTCTACCCGGGAAGGGGGGGGGGGGTGGGGGAGGGGGAGGACCATACCCGGGTAGACTCTCATGTGGGTATTTCCATTGCTGCATACATACACACACACACACACACACACACACACACACACACACACACACATATATATATATATATACACATATATATATATATATATATATATATATATACATATATATATATGAAGTTCTCACCTTGTGTTATAGTCTCTAATAGAAATCATGTTTGTACAATTTATCTCGCTTGTACCATTTATATTGTGAACACATTGTACGGTGTGAAATATGAAATGATAAACTGCAATTGAAACCGAAACATTACAACCATATAATTTGATGTAATGAACGCTGTCATATGGTTCCTTACCTTCATATGATATACATCATTACATGTACAAGTACAAGTACAAGTCGGAAGGTGAACTGAAAGGCAGCAAGTAATAGCGTATTGTGTTCCATTTCCCCCTATAATATCTTAATATCAGGAAGAAGTATAACGCATAAGCTAATGCGAGATAAGAGGAGTGATTCTAGTTCGTCCGAATCGAGTTCGTCCGAATCGAGTTCATCAGAGGAGATACCTCAACCCCCGGCACCGCAGCCACCACCTCAGACAACAGCACCATCAACAACGACATCACAGTCGCCCTCGACCATGCAGGAGACCACGATGTCGACAGGCACAACTGGCTCCTGTCCAGCCACCACGACCATGACTATGCTTCCAACCGTTTATACCACAGTAACAACATCTACACCGACCACAATAGTTTCTACCACATCACCTACAACCAGTGTTACAACGACTTCATCCACGACCACAGTGCCTCCAACAACAACTTCCACAACATCTGAGCTACCCACGACAACGGGCTCTACAACGACCCCAACCATGATTACAACACCTTCATCCACCACATCCACGACAACCAGTAGTCCAACAACCACAGCTACAACGCGCATAATCGTTCCACCCGCATAGTTTCCGCTTAGGTTGTAAAGAATAGTGTCACCCCTGAAGGTTCTACCACATTTGCAACATCTGCAACATCAGATGACTCGTCTACCAAAGTTTGTGGTTGGGACGCAAAGTGCAACCCATGCTCACGTGTTGCCATTGTTCGGTTTTACTCTCTCTTCTTCTCAACACAAGAGAGTCCGTTTGTTGAGGTATCCAAGCGTCAAGGTATCATGCCCACTATGGAGTACCATTGTTTGGTTGATCGAAGCGCGGTTCGGTGTAAAGCTAAAATTACACCCCAAATTGTTTGTTGTGCATGGATAAAGCCACAACCGATAGCCTAAGCATGATAAGGGTGTATTGTACCAGGGAACTTTAGCTTTTAGTTCCCTGATTGTATGTTCTGTTTTATTTGTAATGAGAATGTATATGTAATTCTTTCTTGAAACTGATTCTTTCTTCTGGCCGTACAACTTCCTTGCTGTTATGAGGTTATGATATCTCTCTCCCTCTCTCTCTCACACGCTTTCTCGCGCGCCCTCTCAATAACGATACTTTAAAGTTTTTCCTTTTCTCTGCAACTTTTCTCATTCCGTGTTGCATCTACTTTTATTCTCTTGTCTTTTCTCTTACCCCTTGTATGTATTCTTGAGTTTAGTATATCATCTAAATCATCGCCACACGTTAAATTCAATAACAGAGTGAAATTTGTGTTATAAGATTATGATTGTTGATATTACGTTTATGCGTAAATTATTTAATTTAGTTAATTAATAATATGCATAACTATAGGTTAATTATAATTTTATAATTTCAGCTGTTTTAGTAAGCAGAAGGGAACGAAATTCACATCATCTAAGGAAAATTTTACATCAGGATTTCCCATGCATGTAATAAACCACAGTATGTGATGTTTTCATCAATTCTTTCATATTCTTTTGAACACACAAAAAAAAGAAAAATAATTAATAAAAGATGAAATAAAAGAATCATTGTCAATTTAGTTCAATTTAATTCAGTTCATATTTATTGATCATTCACACAAAAAATGCACTTGGCATAAAATCATTTACCGACTCTTTCTTCGAATATACGAAACATCAATTTGACATACTATAAATTCTTTCCAATGGTAATAGTTGATTAATGTTTGATATTGGCGATTTATTAATGAAGATTCAATCAATGTAGAGGTGTCGTGGTCTAGCGGATACGTCACCGGACGGTGCATCACATAGTTCGCGGTTCGAGTCTCGCCGCGGCACTAATGTCCTTTAGCAAGACATTAATCTACATTTGCCACTCTCTACCCAGGTGAAGTAAATGGGTATCCGACAGGAAGAAATTCCTTTAATGCTTTAGCGCCTTATCATGGCAGCTTGGCTAAAGCCAGAGTAAATATGATACTTTGTAAGGCGCAGTAGAGTATATTTGTATAGCAGCTGCGCCATATAAATGTACAATATTATTATTATTATTAATATTATTATTATTATTATTATTATTATTATTATTATTATTATTATTATTATTATTATTATTATTATTATTATTATTATTATTATTGTTATTGTTATTGAAATTTGGAAATGGTGATTTCAAGGATTTGCCCAATGGCAATTGCAAACAAAACAGGACATTAACCAAAAAATTTCAAATATATCTGAAATTTTCACATTTATAAATACTGAAAATTATTTATATATTTATTTATTCACATTTTCTTTATAAAAAGCAGGGTGGTCCCAGTTTCTAGATAAATTAATTAAATAATTAACATAATCTTGAAATCAATAATTGATACCAATTATAATAAATTGTAAAAGAAGAGTAACGGTCATATTAATATGACTTGTTGGCTAAAATACATTTGATACACAAAGTTTTGATAACATAGTAACCAAGAATAGCACTTTTTCTGTTCTGCATTATTATTCATACTTCAGTAACCATGGAAACTTAAACTAAAAGAAACCGTCATTCCATAACTTCCCAAAACTATAATTTCAAGTTATTTCCGAAAGCACTATCATTTTATTATGGAAGTTGATAGGTAAATCGAGGTAATTAATATCTAGAAAATTTATGTGCTTTTGGTATGAAGAATTATTTCAAATAG